>CM070089.1:11972471-12137471 GCA_036178185.1 Liparis tanakae | reverse complement strand
TAAATGAATATTGTTGATATTTAATATACTCTGGCCAGGGATATGTATATTTTCCTTTATTTCAGAGACTCATGACTACTAGATATAGCAAAAACCACAAATACAACAACAATATCGTGTTCCCTGTAAAGCGTCTTTGAGTATTCAGAAAAGCGCTATAGAAGTCTGAATTATTATTATTATTATTATTTATTATTATTATTATTATTATTATTATTATATGTAAAGTACAATACGAGGGCACAGGTATAATCATTGCTATAGCTTTCATAATGAGTCATTTAATCAACATTTAAATGTGTATATAAAATTCCTCAATATAGTTTTTCTTGTAGCATGAATGTTAAGCTTTCCATTGAAGTCCCATTTCAACAAAAAGCAGCACAAAGTCATATGAGCTTTATTAGGAGAGGGTTTTTTATCCGAATACTTTGAACTTTAAAAGGTCTCTTCCGCGGCTTACATCTGCCGTTCCCCCATTTTCACATGTTGAGATATTTGATGTTTTTACATTTCTTATTAAGGGCTTAGGAGCAAACTGGATCAAATTAAAAAGGATAACTGACATTAAATCTATTGTTTTCTACATCGTAATTTCCTTTTGGTTCTTTTGGCCTTTGAGGGTTGTGAATGATGGGAAGAACCACTGAAAAGGGTTAATGTACATGACTGTGATTTACTGCTTTAATTTAGAAATACTGAAATCCAAGTCATGTCAGCTGGAGACTCAGCTTTTTAGGGCTGAAAAAAATTATAATTAGACAAACACATTTTTTAGAGACTTTTCTGATTCTACTTTGCAACTTTTCATTTACACATTGATGCATTTCTATACCTCTGCAAAACACTTCCTTGAAATTAAAAATTTTAAAAATTGTTTAACTTGAGACATTGTTAGGAATTGGAAGATCCATCATTTGTTTGAAAATCTATATTAGCCTTCATTTACAATAACTTAGTTTTGTATGTGCCGGAACATTCATCCCTTATCCTATACTCCGCCTTTCTGATGGCAATAAAAAAGTCATTTATTATTCCTCCCCCTTTTATGAACGGCTCCTCGTTGGCATTAATTACCCCTTTGCAATCAGGGGCCCCTCCAGGGTCGTAGTCCCTTATCGGAGGGGTGGAGTGGTTGGATAGGGGGAATAAAAAGGGGGAAAGCTGGGGGGTGGTTGATGTGGCAGGTCAGTTCATCCATTTACACTACATTAGTCGATTTGGGATGTCAGATTATCCCCCCGTGGTTACCTGCTCTGAGGAAAGGATCTGAAGGTCTGTTGGACTTGTGAGAGAGCATCTTCTCAAATGGAAAGTCAGCAAATAAAGACTGATGGACAAGGGGTGACACAGAAATCCAGATACTTAACAAGCACTAATAGTAGCCCCAGATTACCTGTCGTACCCAGCCCATTGTCTTCAAAATTAACATCTCATATAGAGCCACGGAAAAATATCTCTGATCAGCCCACGCTCAACCTCAAACCTCCTTTAGAAAACGCCATTTCCCACGAGGGGTTTCAAATTGAGTTTGGGTCTGCTTAATATTCCACTGCTTTAATACCTATGTGCAGCGGGTGGGTTGGGTTTGTACATTATTCATCATTTAAGTGTAGAATATTAGATTGCGTCACTCATTCCAAGTTTATAATGCAGCACAGCGAGATAGTGGGTCATCAATCTAGAGACAACGCATCACGTCTAAGACGCAACAAGAGTGAGACGATCAAGTTCTTCACGAAGTTTGAGGGATTGAAGCAGCTCGGAGTTGGAAGACGGGAGTTTCTTTCAAGAGGAGGCATGGGAGCGTCGCCTCGAGATGCTCTCGGTTCGGAGCGCCGTGACGCAATTTAACAACTGTGAAATCAACTTTCAAGCACACGGAGCCTCAAGACATTATTAGAGGTACACTACCGTTCAAAAGTTTGGTGTCACTTAGAAATGTCCTTATTTTTCTTTTTTTCCAATGAAGATAACATTAAATTAGTCATAAATACTTTCTCTACATAGTTAATGTGTAATTACTATTCTCTGGTAGTTAATGAAGTCTCCACAGAGGTGTGTAGAGGCCCATCTCCATGTTCTAGTGGTACATTGTGTTATCGCCTTAGAAGCGTCTTTGAGTACTATGAAAAGCGCAGCAGAAATTGTGAAAATTAATTATTATTATTATTAGAAGACTACTGGAGGGGTAGAAAACCCTTGAAAACCCTTTGTATGCGAGCGCAGCTGAAAACAGTTATGCTGGTGAGAGAGGCTGTAAAACTGGCCTTCCTTTGAGCCACACGTTTGAAGAACAACATTAATATTTACAATAAAAATCATTATTTATAACCGTGTCAATGTCTTGACTATATTTTGTATTAATTTTGCAATTAATTTGATAAATAAAAGTGTGAGTTTTCATGGAAAACACAAGATTGTCTCGGTGACCCCAAACTTTTGAACGGTAGTGTACCTTCTTCTAAAAAGGTATCACACCCAAGTTCTGTATTATTGTGAATCCGTTTCTCTCCATCACAACATGCAGCGTTTCCTGTGAAGCCGTCCAGGTTTTTAGAAGGGAAAATAAAAGTAGGCCGGTGATTTAGAAAGTTCAACCTTCACAACAGAGCTTCATTGACTTATGGATATTTCCCTTTTAATAACGGATTAACTTGCTAACATTTATAGAAGCTTGATTTGGAGTCAAGGCTCAACACTTCCAGTCTTGTGAGTATTTTGAAAAGCGCTATAAAAATGTGATTTATCATTATTATTATAAGCTCAGAGGAAAAAAATCCACAGGTGCTCAACGTCAAGGGAAAAGGTAGTTGAACATAAATGGTAGTTCAGTGCTTATAATCAGAGATAAGGAGATGTGAGAGAACAGAGAGCAATACTACCGATTCACTTTAAATCAAGCCTAGTGTTCGCTTATTATACCTTATGCAAACATTATATTATATGTGGAGTTTTCGAACAGGTACACAGTCAAATTGGCAGTTTCAATTTAACCCATAGAGTATATTTTAACACTCAGCCAGTCAACATATGTCCTTTACCTTATGTTTACTGGCTTAGTGCTATAATGTACTCTGTACTCTTTAAATGTATTCAGTGGCTTTATACTCGGTCACGTCAGCGCTCTAAAATTCAATATTTCAAGACCCCAAAAACAACCCGAGTGCAAGTTGACCTCAGAATAGAGATATTCTAAAATGTTGCTTCTGCTGAAACATCAATATTTGATACAAAAAAAAGTAATTTAGAGAAAGTTTCTGCAGTGGTTTTTTTCAGAATTAAAACGCAGGTGATGAAACTCAATGTGAAACGAGGAGGGGGCGGAGCTTTCCAGAGTTACAGTAAATGTTGTCATCACTGGGGTTTTTACTCTTGTTGTAATGACTCTGAAAGAGGCAGTTCACTTTAACACAGAATGTTTAACACTGGGGAATTAACTCTGAATATTGGATATTCACTCTTGCTATTGTTGTAATAAACTCTGAAAGAGTTAATATACTTTGACACTGAATTTTTAACACTGGGGAATTTACTGTGTAGCTTCCAACACGATGATGATTCACCAGCTAACAGCAGCTGTCATGTGTGGCTCGGTCTAAACAGTCCTTAAGAAATGAGATAACTACTCTTGTGTTAACAAAGCAAAAATAAAACCGAATGAATTGTTTTCGCGCGGAGTTACCATTATTAACTGTACCTAATTTTAGTCTCTAATAATATAATTACCATCCTTTAATTGTATTATACGGTTCTATCCGTCACACTGGCCACCATCAGTCTTTCTATCCACCATTTATCCACTGATTTATGCGTCCTTCTCTAAGACCATTAAATTCCTTGTCTGCCATTAATTAATTAATTATTTTTAATTAACTGGCCGATTTGGGATTAGAGTGATGGTACAATTCTTTATAACATCAAAGCAATGAAGTTGCTTTAGAAAAACTGGGCATTACAAACAAAATGAGACCGATACATTTATGGTTCAAGAGGTTAAACCACGCCAAAAAAAAGATCTTTAACAACCACATCTCATCTTTCTCCTTTTGAAACAGAGGCACATTACAAAGTGTGTCCCACTCTAAGATTCTGTAGTATATTTTCATCTACTGTATAATATCAGTTTATACGAAACATGCAAAATCAGAGCTCAAAGGTTTACAAATCTATATGACATGCCTCAACGTTGGAAGACCACATCTCTGGGACTTTGGAAGAATATATGTAATCAGGCCTGGGCGTTAGTAGATAATTTCTAGAATATTCTGTCTTTAACTGGGTCAAAAAAGACTCAGAGGTTCCACGTGTCTTCAGGTTCAACCTATAGATCAGTTCCTGAATTAGGTAATTTTGCATGAAGGTGATTGGTCGACGAAGGCCGGTAACAATAAACTCCACCTCTTTTATTGTGTATAAAACATATATTAAAATGTATGTTTACCAGACTTCTCCAATCAGGCCTTCTGAGAGTCTCCAAGCGTTCCCGGGCGTTTGTTGCCTAAGCTGTGCTCCATACGAATAAACCCAATATTCTTATTAAAGCCCCATTATGTAGTTTTTCCCTTGTAGCGCCCCCTTCAGGTATTTAACATGTACTTCAGTGTCGTAAATACCCAGTTCCGATAGATCAGGTGCCGTGAACCTCTGGCTCTGAGCCATATCTGGCTCTTCCGGTGACGCATATGGCTCTTTTGAGTTTTAAAATAATAATCTCCTTGGCCCCCCTGTAACTTTCTCTCTCCTCCAGATGACAGCAGCAGTAATGTCAGGTCCCTTTCTTAAAGACGTCTTTGTTCTTTTATTAAACTAAAGGTCTGTTATTGGTCGTCTCCACAGCAGCATGTCTCTCTGTCTCTACGTCGCGTAGCGGAGACAATAAAAAGTCCCCTGTGAGGTGGACTGGACTATGTGACGTTGGAAGCAGGTCCAAGTACCGGGCGGCTCAAAATGTTACATAGTCGGGTATTTAGCCCACAGACGGAGGCGCAAATCAACATATTAAAAGTCATTGTAGCGGCACCATTTTTTTCAAGCTGTTATTTTAAGGTAGGAATTGTTACATAGTGTCGCTTTAAGTCCTGTTGTCAATCAAACCTCTTTTTCCATCAACCGTCTTCAAACCACACCACGATCGGCGGGAGGAGAAACAACTCATCATACTAACTAACTAAATGACATATTTGAGCTGAAGTAGCAGAAGAAGTGTTGAGAAGGGAGCGACACACAACGCTGCGCTGAGCACAACAACAGGGCGGTTGCTCGCGTTATGACGGCTGCTTTAATTACGCTCCACACAGTTTACGGCGCGGAGCCTAATAAACCAAAGTGTCAATCTCAAACTCATTTATGGGCGAGATGCCACATCTCCAGCTGCATTAATCAATGATACCGAGGCAGAATGAGAACATGACACTGGGATTGATTCTTCCCGTTAGCTGATAAGGTTAAGAAAGTTTGACATGCTGTGAATCTGATCACAGAGTGATAATAATGAACCCTTTCTTTAATATCTTTAGAGGTGCACTTGAGCAAGGCACATCAATCCAAATCACTCGACTTGAAGGGTTTAGTCATAAACAGTAAAATACTGAGATTAGATATGAAGTTTTAATAATACACACAAAGTAAAATACACACAGCTAATGTGATTTATACTTTGAGTTCATTTTCACTACGCAAAATATATGTACATCGTTGAACAGCAAAGTTTATTATATTGTGGAATGGAGTTAATATTAATTTCCCCTCCCAAAATATTGTTGAATAATAAAACACAAAATTATGTTTGTATAGAAAGTAACGAAGAAATACAGAAACATTAAATGTTTAGCAGTTACGTTCACTACGAACATTTTGTGACAATCAAATATTGTATTGAACTTTATAATAACTACTTCTGTAAAGGCGAATATAGAATAGCTAGAACTGTCTGAAAAAAAAACACTTTACTTTAAAACCAAGAAAAGACACTTGCAATATTACAATAGGAAAAATATAAGACAATTTCATTATCAATACAACATCGATACATTGCCCAGCCCTTCCTGTTAGTCTTTCATTTACGTTACACATTTTACTATTGAGAAAGTGAGACGTATATAGGTTTAACGTAGTGCTAGAGGTACTTATTATCTTGCAGGTGGCATCAAGAACACATTGAGTTGCAATCTGAATGTTTTGAGGAATATAAAGCAACTCAGAGAAGTGCTATTTGTCCTGTCAGCAGCATTTCTTTTGAAAGTTGGAGGAATTTGCAAATGAAGTAGGCATCAGAGGCAGAATGCATAATAAAAAATTAACAACAGACAAAAGATCTCATCCCCAAATGGCCATCTAGCTCCTCGAGGTGTTATTATTGTTCAAAAAGAAGCGCTTAGTGAGTGTGCTTGTTGCCTGAATGCAGGAGAGCACGCTGGAAGTTGATCACTCACTCTCTCTCCATTATCTTACTCGTCATTGTCAATCATCCATGTAATTTTTTCCTAAAATCCTCCTTTTCTTCCACTCTATAATCCATTATTCAGTCTCTCCGCTTTACATCGTACTGTTCTTTGCGTTCCCCTATTTCTCTTCAAAGGCTCCTTCACTCGCGATTGGGAAACGCATTGACGTACATTTCCAATTAAATGTCTCCTTTTATTTATCTTTTGGAAACTTTGTGTTGGCATGCCGCTCGTGAATACGTGCCTTGTATTATCTGGCAAACGCCGGCGCACGCACGGCCACATCTGTCATCGCGAGGCGGTACAACTTAACAGACTGTAGGTGTGGGAGTGCTCCTGCCCACACACACTCCGCCTACTTCAGGGTTCAAGTTGGTGCCAATTAAACATCAGCTGTGTGAGCCCCCACGACGGCCTTAGCGGCGCGCTGTAAACCAGGCCAGATGGCGTCATCTACCACGGGAACACATGGCGACTCACGACGGGGTCCTCCACGCGTCAACAATCTCTCTGAATTACGGACGCGAGTGAAATACGGAGCGCTGTCCCTTTAAATTAACCCTTGGGCGTCGTTAATGAGATCGGGTGTAACCACGGAGGCCGTCCCGTTCCCCCGAGACGTATTTTAGCCATCTCTATCGCGTTCTTAAACTTTATCAGTGGCACGCAGGCCTCGTCTTTGCCGCTGCCAGGGCGCAGTTTGATGCTATCAGCGGGCGAGTTAGCTGCTGCGTTAAGCTTTAATGAAGAATAGATCAGGACATTAGAATGCTAAGCACATACCATCCCCACTCTGAGAGGGGAAGGACCGTAAGAGGCCCGATAAGCTTTTTCTGCTGATCTCACACCAACGCGGATGGTCTCCAGGGGGCGATGTGTAAAATGTCATTCATCAGTCAGTGCGTTTACATGATGGTATAATTCGAATCTTGCTTTAGTCGGACTATGCTATCTTTTGGGGGATCTGCTATTATCCCAATATACATGGCAGTGAGTAATTCGAATCATTGGCCGAAAGCATGTCACCTCCGTTATGATAGGTGGCGCTGTTTTCATTACAACTTGTGGTGATACAACCATTTCCGCTTGACCTCTTCGCCACTACCACAACAACCAACTACAACATCAACATTTCAAGAAAGATGGCGAACAGAGAGCAAGGCGAAGCTACATCCCTCTACTATTCTTGCATGAACTATGCATGAACTTTAGTATGTTCAACTCCTTCTCTTATCTTATCGTCCCTTTCGACTTCACGACATGGGAGGGAGGAGGGCGGCGGGATCTCAAGCGTGCACAAACACGCAAAGTCCAGTTCCTAATCCAGTTGACCGTTACATGCCGTGATAGTCGGATTATCAACCGGATCAGATCGAGTTATCCAGGGGTGATAATCGGATCGTAGTCGGACCGCACATAGTCGAACAAAGGTGTTTACATGAAACGGATAATTCGATTTCAGTCCGACTAAGCCAGTTATTTGAATGCATGTAAACACGGTCATTGAGACACACATACAAAAGGTATCCCTCCTCTGCAGGAAAGTGATGCCCCTTGACCTTTGAACCTCTAATCGCTCACCTACTCACCCTCAAAATGAGCCGGAGCAGGTTCAAGTCATCTCTTTAATTAACTCTCAGACGTCTCCTTGACCTGGATTTTTTTAACTGAAGCCTTTCACCATTATACCCTCCTCAGAAGAAGAACTATGAGAGCTGACCATGGAGGAAACCTCAGCTCTCATGTGCTGTTGGTACAGATGTTTGCAGATGACCAACAAGCATGCAGAGCCTTAGATACAAGACCTATTAACTCTCCTGTTACCTTCAAATGTACTAACATCTTTTACCCTTTTTGACCACAGCAATTAAAACCTCCAGAAAATGATTAGAATTAATATTGTTTCCCAAGTTTAAGTGTCAGGTACTTTATGTTGTTTTGTTAACTACCTAAATAGCCTTTTAAATATATAAAAAGTATATATTTCTTATATGTTAACATAACAGTTGTGTTGACATGATGTGAAAATATATCATCATGTGAATGATTTATGTTTTCCCAGTTGTCCCCATTAGATTAGGAAAAGTCATCAAATATGAATCAAAAAAAATAATGTTAATCATTTTTTTAGAGATGTTAAACATTGAAATGGGGTCAAATTGACCCAAAAGATAATAGGAGGGTTAATGACACAAATAATTAAAAGAGACACATATTAAGCCGACATTGGACATACATGTATTCGTCTTCAGTTCTGCCATCACAGTTAGTTGTTATAATCGATTGTTTCATCCAATGGGCTTTTTTTTTCGCTTCTAAACAATGCTTTCAATACGACTTCAAAGCCCTACACACATATTACCTAAACCCTTTCTTCCCCGTTGTTATACTCCAAGGCAATAAAGGCCAAACAAAATCAAACCCGTACCGAAGTAATTTCCTCTCATCTGGCTCCATCATCATTCCAGCCTTCGGTGTTTTCCTTCTTTCCAACGTCAGAGGTCACTCCGCACCTTTACACGGCTCCTCCGATTGGACTGGGACTCGCTCCAGTCCATAAGCATACTCCCATTCCACCAGTCAATGACGCCACACATCAATCACAAGCTGTCCATCACTCACTGATGATCTGGAAGCAGCATTAGCTGGAAGGTATGCCAGTTTATGGAGGGGGGGAGACAAAGAGAGTAGGATATATACAGAGATGGAGCGAGTGTGTGTGAAGTGCCTTTCATCATCTCCTCTATAATGTCTAGCCAGTCATGAAATGAGGATGTTAAAATCCTTCAGCAAACACACTGTACAGCTAGCTGCACCAAGATGACTGCAACTCTGATTGGCCCACAATTCAAACCAGATTTGCACAATTAAATATTAGAGAAACGTAAGGTAGTCAAGGTGGGAACACAATAATGCGAGAAGGAATAATCATCGACGTCCTGTTCAGATTGTTCATGAAGATTTAAGCTGCCACACGCAAAGGAAAAGGATTTCTAACTCATGCTAAATGTTCTGGATGACACTTCCCTTAAGTAGAATGATTCTGTTTGAGGAAAAGCTCATCCATATTCCTTTACTTCACTATTTTAAGTATTCTTTAGTGCATTTTAGTGCAAAATGTGAGCAAAGCAGTGAAAGCAAATATCCTTAAATAAGAAAAAAAAAAGAAGAAGAAGAAATATACTTTATTAATCCCCAAGGGGAAATTTGTGGACACAGTAGCACCAATAAACTAAACACACAAGAATAAAATATAAATATAAGAAAGAAAGAAAGAAACTGACTGTGCATAAACTATACAAAGTGAAATATAAAATACAAAATAAAATATATATATATATATATATATATATATATACATATATATATATATATATATATATATATATATACACACAAATTAAAAAAAAAAAAAAATTAAATTAAATATAGATAGTGTGCAAAATGCAAAGTGTGTGTATGTTATTGCACTAGTTTCTGGCAGGAGGTGCTTTGATAGAGCCTCATAGCCGTCGGCAGGAATGTTCTCTCTAACTTCTTCAGTGTTTAATTCAAATCATTCTGTTAGCGTGTTAACGCCCCGAACGTCGCTCCGAAGTGACATTTGCGTTCCAATGCGATGCATCTTCACCGTGTTGGACCGAGAAAGAAGAAGTTGAAAGAAAAGGTCAGTATCTCCGATTCTGGAGCATGTGCGCAGTGAGTAAGTGGGATTTATGGAGACGGTAAACCCAGGGATGCTTGTCGATGCCTCTGTCTGCTGCAACTCCACACACACACACACACACACTCACACACACTCTACCTCCCCTAGTTTACTGCAATGCGCCAGCAGTGGTTAGCACATAAGCACTAGGAGACAAAAGAGAGACAGAAAGAAAAACATAGGCAGAGAGAGAGAGAGAGAGAGAGAGCTCAGATACGAGAGCTAAACACTCACTAGAGGTCTGCCGTTTTGGACTTTCTCTGTTCTCTTCATTGATTCTTCAGATACATTTTTTTAATACACCTTCATCAATAACACTGGTGGTCCGACGAATGCGTTTTCCCAACATTTGCCAGTCAATAGTCATTTAGTCTGTATCTTTGTCCCTTGAGTAAAGAGTCTGGATCAATTGTGATGAGAATCCAAATAAATCAGAAACAGAGCCGGAGTGGAGCGCCGCTCTGTATCCAGTGGAGCGCGGCGCAAAACCGATACGTACGGCTATCTCTTTCAACGGGAGATCCGTGAGAGCTGTTTGTGTAGGAGCCGCGGCTAGCCGGCTCAGGCATTGTTAAAGTATCGGCGAGTCAATAGACTATTAATAGACACATATTCTTTTGTTGTGTTGAAAGCGTGACTCTGTGAGAACCAGATGTGGAGTCCACATGTGTTGGAGGGTGAGGGAGAGCTAACAGGCTTCAGAGGAGCTGCACAGCATCTGTTCTGGGAGTTGGACATCTATCAAATCTATTGAACTACTTGTACATGTTCATGCATAAATATGCGTCTATCTGTGTTGGTTCGGCGAGGTTTTGGTTTGCAGTGGGACTATGAGACGTCGTTTGGAAAGGCTTGTTTGGGTAACGGATCCATGAGTCTGAAGGCTTATCAGACGCCCAAACAGTGCACAGGGGGTTATGGAACTACCAGGATTGCACAACTCTGCAATTATTTCATCTTGCATACCGACAATTACAATTCAAACAGCATTCGCCGATCTATCTGGCTTCCACATACACAACTGGCAATGATGGGGCTCCATCTTTTTCAATTAAATTTTCAATTCAGTTTATTTGTATAGCCCAGTTTCACAAATTACAAATTTGTCTCGTTTTACAATCTGTACACATAGACATCCCTGCCCCAAAACATCACATCGGACCAGGAAAAACTCCCAAATAACCCTTCAGGGGGAAAAAAGGGAAGAACCCTTCAGGAAACCTTCAGGAGAGCAACAGAGGAGGATCCCTCTCCAGGATGGAAGAAACGAAAACTACTCATCAAATAAATCCGACGTTGACATCTTAAATCACTTCCTTTGTCAGATTAACAATCCAAAGGCCTCTTTATTGTAAAATTCCAATGCATTTCGAACACAGAAATCAGCAAAACTAATAAACAATCAAATATCAAAATGGTACATTTTCTATTGACTCATTTGAAAACGAATCCAGAGAAACATTAGGATCCTAATATTTGTCTTCAAATTCAGATTATTTATTTATTTAGAATTTGGCCCAACCTTAATTGTATCTGGGGCACCAAAGAGAACCTTCCATGTGTCCGTGAACGTGGCTCCACTTCTGCCATTTAAACTCAAACTGCAGGACAATTAGAACCCACGGAGACCTAATTACGGCCAGGACCACGGCACCGGCGTCCTCTAATGGTGGAGCCGAAACTCGTCCCTGGGGCAGAATCTTCTTGCCGGTTAATTATGCCATTATTATACCAGTCCGGACTGACAGAGGGGACCCAGACAGTGAGGAGAAGAGATCGCCTGTAGGACCACGCCCCCCCCGAATGACTCCTCGACTCATGACTCCTGTGGTCATGTCGGTAATTTCTTCGTTGATCGGTCAGTTGTGATGAGATGATGATGAGGAAGAAAAAGGTTGAGTGACTCAGCACTTAGTGGGAATACAAAGTTTTATTCTGGTCAAAAACAGACGCCTATAGAACATCTGGCGACTTTCAGGAATCGAATAGAGAAAATCTGAAGTTATGGCATTGTGTTACAGGTTATATAGTCAAAGAAAAGAGGAGGCGTTAATGTTAATATCTATAAGCTGGCCATAATTGGTATGAAAGAGTTTCGGTTTACAGTGCGTTAGCCCCCACCTTTGCATGATCTCATTCCATACAAAGACTCCTTAACGCCAAATATAGACTCCTTAACGCAGAGACCTTGGAGGCCTCCGGTCCCAGAAACCTTTTGAGCCTACAGACATTAAATGCATATGATATCTAGTATTGTGGAAAATACACTACAGTCACTTTCGGACGACAGCAGTGGGTTTTTACGGACGATTGTGAATATGTGCGATAATGGAGTTGAAGAGGTTGTGGCGGTGCCTCTTCCAAGTGTTAAGCAAGAGAGTGCTGTCTCTGCAGTATGAAGGATTGTCTCTGAAGTTTCTCTTGCTTTGGGATCACACACGGACATAAATCACTCAGAACTCGAGATGGATTCGCCGCTTCCCTTACAAATGTTTTCCAAGCTGCGCATTGCTCAGATTAGTGTAGAATGTGGTGTTTTTTTTCTATTTTACAACACATCCTCAACCCGAGATCATCCATCATGAATCACTCCGCCAAAGACAACAGTCTCTTTCTGATGAAGCACACATCTCCTCCTGTCTGCTGCTCCCTTAGAGAGGGATGCCACTCAAGGACTATAATGGACCTCTAATGAACTCCAAATCCCATGGTGCTACATTTACACTGCATTATCGCTTCCTGACCCCTTGACCTCCCGGTGGAGTAGAGCAGAGAGCACTTCTGTCTGCAGAGCTCATTCAGTCATTATGCATTCACGGAGACCGCATAGCATGCCGCTAGGCCGATGGGTGTACTAATGGCATGTGTGAACGACCAATAGAGTACAGACTCCCAACTTATGCTGGAGGGCAGTTTGTACTTCCAGCGTACTCTTTTAGCGAACCTCCAATGTGTATATATACATATATATTTTATTGTGTATATATACACATATATATTTTATATTTCACTTTGCACACTTTACTTTATGCACAGTCACTTTCTTTCTTTCTTATACTTGTTTATACGTGTTTAGTTTATCAGTGCTGCTACTGCTGTCAACAAATTTCCCCTTGGGGATTAATAAAGTATATTTATATTCTTCTATTCTTCAATCACAGTAATGTGTAATGCTTTTGATATGTAGACAGACTGTAGGGGTGTGTTGTAATATATGTTTTGAAGGCATTATGGTGGCAGGTAAAAGAGGAGATGAAATAACAGGAAAGAGGGCAGATTGTCGGGCACTCGTTCTTTTTCTCACACGTTCCAAAAAATAAAAGCCTTTGAAAAAAAGCAAACAAAAGTCTCTCATCAAACCCAAAGAAACCGTCCATCAATGGGCGAACCTGTCATCGCAACACTCAGGGTTCTTACACATTTTGACCAATGGATTTACATGATTTTTACATGACTTTTCCATGATTTTTCCATGATTTTATACCAAATTTCCATGACCAAACTGAAATTTCGGTAAAAACATGAAAAATGTTAAACATTTTGTACGCCGGCTTATATTTTGAACGTCTTTCTTTAAAAAACATTAATTATTTCAAACTCGGCGTAAATCAACATGTGATCACAACAACTTTCCATGACTTTGCCAAAACTTTTATGATTTAACTTTTTTCCATGACTTTTCCAGGCCTTGAAATGACCATTTTAAAATTCCATGACATCTCCAGGTTTTCCATGGCCGTACGAACCCTGATTACTCGTTCCTAACACATGATGTTCCAGAGAGATGGTAAGAGAAATGGCAGAGGGGGCGGGGGTCAGGTACGGGGGGCAGAGTTCAACTAATTGCCTGATGATAGAATTTTAGTGTCTCCTTCATTATAAAGCAACTTCTAAGTGTTATTGATCTGGGGAAGGTTGTCTCACAGCCATGTGGTATTAGAGCGCCCGGCTGCTCGGAGGACATGCATTATTCAACGGGCATTCTGACACGACGCCTCGCCAGGACCTGCCAATTCCTCTCTGGTGGGCTGGGAGTAGCCACAACTCTCCATCCATCGCACTCTCTACTTCAGCACACACATGCAGTCCTCACGTGACAGCATCAACACACACACACACACACACACACACACACACACATGCACACACGTCTTGACTCTGCCCCCCCTGACCGGAGGTTGTTGATTGTTGTTTTGCTCTCTGATCGACTTCACACTCCACTCAGGGGTTAATCTATAATGAACTGACTGATGCTGCTGTCTGCTGCTATTCCCAAGTAATTTGTGGACATCTACCTTTCCCAGCAAACACACGAGACGACGAGGAGGCAGATGAGATTAAATAAAGAGAAGAAGAGCGAGAGGGAAATTAAGCTTGTCCCAATCTGAGATATTTGTATTCCAGTAAGCACGGTTGTTCTCATTAACATATACAAGGGATATTTAATTGTCACGTTTATAAGTCTGTTATTACATTCTACAGCCATGCAGTTAGGCCTTTGATCATCTTCTGTGCAGCCGTTTAAAACGGAAACAATATTCTTCAAAAGATTTAAATGACAATTTAAGCGGGGGATAAAGTGCGACGGGATTTATTAACCGTAACCTTCTCAGATGGACGGTTAGACAGAATCATCAAGTATTAATAAATGCTGACTTTAAGCATAATTAGCAAATTACAACATGAATTCGCTCGACTCCGTTTCTCATGTTGACTTGTTTTACATGGACTTGACTGGATAAACAAAGGCTCTACTTACACTACCTCTCTTTACTGCTTCAAGAGAAAAGGCAATTATTAAAATGTTGCCTCGTCAAACAGGATTCAATCTGGAGGAAACTAATCAAAAGGAACATGATTGATGGGGGAAATTATTATTTTTTTTAAAGCTTGTCGCGCTAGACTTACAAAGTAATAGCAGACGGCTCATCCTTGTAGGTGAATTCTACTACTAGTGGAATATTTTAACTGATGACATCAAGGAAAGTAAAAATCGGTTGATATTCAAGAAAAAATTTAAAGACAAGATTCTGGAGAAGTACAAATGTATCATCAATTAATGAAGCATCATAAGTAACTGTTAATGGGGACACGTTTGTTGTTGTTGTTTTGTTTATTGTTTTATGTAAATATGTATGTGTGTGGGTTTATGTATGTGTGTATGTATATGTATATGGGTGTGTGAATTTGTATGTATGTATATGTGTGTGTGTGTATATATATATATATATATATATATATATATATATATATATATATATATATATATATATATATATATTTATATGGGTATTTGTATATGATTCTCTGAATTAAGTTTTCTCGTGAAATCATAGGTTAGGGCACTTATAAGCTTGATATCTTCAGCCTCGACCCTTTCGGTCAGCCACTTTCTTCTTTTGTTATAAAATCTTGTTTTTAGTATATTACCAAAATAAACTAAACTAAACGAAGTTAGAGTTGCCATACATAATCATCTTGAGGACATACAACCAAGAGAAGCACATCTCATCCATATGCCCATGCATCATTGTTTAGCCCTGCCTTCTGGTAAAAGGAGCTGAGCAGAATATAATGCATCTTTGTTTTCACTGGTTGCAATTATATAGGAGATCAATGGGTGTTATCAATACCTTACAGCAATTAACATTTAATATCCTTCCACAGCCACTTACTCCATTAATGGCTGATTGATTATGCAAGGCCTGGGAGCCCCGCAGCTGGGAATGCCATGGATCTATTCTGTCTATCTGTCAAAGTTAAGGCGGGCGGCTCTGCCGGAGAACCTCTGACTCCAGCTAATACCATATCGATATGAGGTTAGTTCAACCAGAGATGGAAAGATCGAGATCAAGGAATTTCGGTTCCGCTGCTGCCGCCGTCGTTCTGTATTCCTCCCTTCTCCCCGTTGACTGTTGGCAACGTTTTACTTGAATTTCACCCTCGGATCTTTCCACCCTCCCTTTGCACCCCTGAAGTTCTTCATAATCTAATCAGCAGTGATGTATTTTCAGAGGAAGAAGGCACTGCTTTCCATTTCAATCAAATCCAGGCCTTTCAGAAGAACCCATAATGCAATCGTTCCGTACAAAACTCAGGCCCAATTTAAGCCCTATAGACGGCAGATGACTGATAAACGCTCCTCGCGGCTCGACTCTGCTGCGGCGCATTGTCATAAATAAGAGCTCGCTCCGCGCTCTCTCTTCGGGGATGGTGCGGTACCGACTTTAAATTGGCAGTAGAAGTGGACAGGCTAAGAAAGGTGTTGAAGAAATGCCGAAGTTAGGAAACCTTGACGTGTGGGACTCTGCTAAAGAAATGTAATTGGAAGACACGACAAGACTCAGCTGGCGGACAGGTCCCAGAAACAGCCTCTCCATTACCAAGTGAGGGGGGGGGGGGAAGGGGGGGGGAAGGAGATTGGGATGGTTTCGCTTAATAAACACTTTGTTTTCTGCTGACGATCAGAGGGGCAGAGCAAGGGATATGTCGACGGATCGATAGACTGATTTGTTCCGGGCTCTCCATGTTCATCAGACCCATACTTCTCCCTTGGGGAGTGGACGGACTGAAGGAAAGAAAAAGTGAGGAGGAGGAGGAGGAGGAGGAGGGGTGATTGGAAGGAGGAAACAGACAAGTGAAATCAACAGAGTAAAGTGTTAACAAAAAAAAAAAGAAAACAGCAGGAGAGTCGAAGAGTCAGTAAAGCAGACAGACGGATGATGATAGGAGGGAGTAATGGAAGGAGAAAATAGCAATGGTGTGGGAGGGGAAGAGACCGTAAATGGTGAGAGGGAGTGGGAAAGGATTTGGATAGGCTGAGGGTCAAGTACCAAGGTAAACAACAGCCGAGATGGTGGGAGAGGCTGACTGTGTAGGCGACGGACGGAGCAGGAAATCCCTCCAATCTCCACCGGATCACTGGCTCAACAACCACCACAAATATATTTCCCTATCCACCTCTGTTCTGCAGACACACACACACACACACACACACCCATCACCAGTCCATCCGACAACCAACAAAGGCTTTTTTTTCTCCAAGGTATCCCTCCACTCCCTGCTTACCGCTCTCCCTAAGGGCAACTTTATTCAAGAAGAGATGAGAAGAGGAGGAGACTGGTTGGATAATAACAGAGCAATTTTGAGCCTTCTCCACAAAAGCAGGAAAAGGCCCTGATGGCATAATGGCAGCAAGTAAATGTTTCTGCACAGATTTCCATTGCCATTACGGCATTGTTCGCCATTGTGGGATTTGATGTCAGTCAAAAAGCTTTAGTGCTGAAAATCACTCCGTCTGTGCATCGAGGTTCTCCTGGCAAAGATGAGGTGCTTTATGCTCTACACAGTATATCCAATTTGACCAATAATTGCACAGTTCATAATCATTCCTGCCTCAACTCAGCAATTAGCAATGGGATTACACCCAGAGAGGGATCGTTGTAAAGGTCGTGCCCCAAGAGGAAATTGCTGTGATCTTATCGGCATATGATAACAATACATTCAAATGCGTTATTGCTCTATATAGTATACCCAATGTAATCTTTTTTTTATAGTGTCTTATTCGAGATGGAACATTTTTATCTGATTTTTTTATTGTAGTAATGTACGTTAATGAGGAGGCTCCACTTCACCTCAGCGTCGCGTGTTTAAGACAGCAAACATGTATAAAGATAATATAAATGAAGATGAGATGTAGAAAGAAGAGCAACTGGACTTCTCAGATGACATCCAAAGAGCCATCAATATTTAACATATCTTTTCATTCAGAGGTTTGTAAGCACTGCAATATTGGGATTACAATCCCATTAAAATACCATGTCTGTTTAAACCATACAATATTAAAAAAATCAAGCAACGGAAGTCTTTTAAAAGTTTTATATTAGAGTCGCCTCTTCCTTTTTCTTTGCCACCTGCTTTCATTAATTCCCTGCGGCTTTTCTCCACAAGGTGAGCAGCAGAAAATGAATATGATAATAGTATAAAAAAAAAAACACAAAAGGCAAATCTGCCCACATAAATGAGAAACACAGCCAGAGGTTAGTAGATAAGAAGCAACACATAAATGAAAAGTGTAAAGGTATAAATGTTCCACCGACTGCCGGTATAAATATGTATGATGAACCTGCTCCACTCCAGCGTCGCTGTGGGCTTCCATTTCTCCACATGGAAAACAGCAACAGATGCCGTGTTTTAACCAATCAAATTTGCCCTTGGGCCGGTCCTTTTTACGCACAGTAATCCTTTGTGTGACTGCTGGGGCTTCTGGGTCAGGGACGAGGGGAGTGGCGTGCCGAGGAAGTCGCCGGGCAACCGCGGTCGTGGCCCGTGGCTACGTGCACACGGCGAACCCCGGAAAACTATCGCTTCGGTTCAAGATGGTTGCAAACTTCATCCGATTGCACATTATTAAACAAGTAAAGGCAACTTTACACTTGAATAATATGAGTGTGGTTTTGTTTTTACAAAGCAGTGGGACCTGCGGAATATGATGTTTGGGGTTTTGCGACGGCAGCTCGCTGACGTGTGGGCCGTGAACAGATGTGTGGAAAGGTTTTCTCAGAAGAGGCTTATCTTTCTTTCACGAGCTGTCCATCCCTCAGTGTGGCACAGACACGTGTCAAACACACACAGAGTATTCAAGATATAAGAAATGTACTTGTTCGTGTATCGTTGATTTTATATAACTGTTCATTTACTAATTCTTCTTTTTTTTTCATTAGATTTAGTTTAGTTTTATGTATCCTCAATTAAGAGGTTGTTGGTCGGGGAGGGAGTTTGTCCATAAAGTATACATTATTATTATTATTATTATTATTATTAAGAATGATACTGTTGACTTGAATGCTTGAGGGGGGGGGAAGAAAAATGCTAAATGTATCACAATTGCACTGTTTCTTTGTGTACTTGCCTTAAAATAAAATTATATATTAAAAAAAAAACTTTTTTTTTCGAAAATTCAAAAAATATTTAATTTACTCTACTTTCAAAATGTTGTAATGCAGAAGAATAACAGGAACACACACATATTTAATAATGTCTTCCACAATAGGAGTTACGTGTCCTCTTGTTATTTTCATTCCAAGAAATTCTGCAAAGCTCAATCTCTGCTGGAAATATAATATTCATTTTTTTTGCACACAACACCGTGATACTGATAATGTATCGTAGTCAACGCTCAAATGAGTCTCATAAAGCATTTTTGTGCAAGTCAAGGTGTCTGTGTGCATGAGTTTGCGTGCATATACACACACACACATCTATTTTCACGTGAATGCACTTGGTTGCATTTGTGACCACATCCATAATGCAGGTCAGCTCGTATGCAAATGACGACACCGTTGTTATCCTGTTGGAGCTTGAAGGACAGAAGTTCAATCTCTGGGCGCTGCTTGCTAAGTTAAATGATAACGTGGAACACTTTCTTTCAATAACACACTAAATAAATGATAAAGTGCTCTCACTGTGAAGCATCCTGTGTCCACAAAACACTTTAGATGATTATCTAATCAAATTGCGTATTTACTTTATAAAAAACTACTTATTTTTTAATAACTGTGGTGTTATAATAAACACTTGTGATAATACTTCAGATGTGAAGATATCATCATATATGCTACTGGTTGAGATTAAATGAAGATGGTTCACAGCGCAAATTGAAAAAGCAGAGCAGAATTAGAGTCTTGTTAGTAAAGACGGTTTAGGAGAGGTCTCCAAAATGGGCATTTGGGCAACATCTGTGCCATTTGAGTTTTCTCATGTACCAGACTCTATATATATATATATCTCTGACTTTTATTTTATTTTTTTTTTTAAATGTACCGTAAAGCGATGAAGCAATTTTTATTGTGCAATGTGTGGTGTTCTTTTGCTTGGATCTCGGTGATGATTTAGTGTAGAGGGATTTAAAAATGTGTTGAATCCTCTTGTTTTTTTTCGAATTATAAATATGATACTTAAGTTCTTGTTTGTTAGTATTGTTGAGTTGTGTTTGGCACATTTGAAAACGGCTATTGTAGCTCATGTTGTGCCGTTTAATTTGATGTGAAACATTATATTATTTTGTATAATAATAATAATATGTACCTGAACAACAGGGGCCTGTGGGGGACAAAAGGTGCAAAATTGCTCTTTTTGCATAAAACAACTACAACGGGCACTCGGTAGAGCGCATACCTTCGCATATCACAAGATTGGGCATTGCATTATGAACATAAAAATTGACTGTGCTATGGTAAAAAGAAGATTTTAACCTTTTCATGACCTTGACCGTTGACCCCGGATAATACCCAATAGTCCAACTAAATTTCATGCGATTCAAAGAAGATTTTGACCTTTTCATGACCTTGACCTTTGACCCGGTCGATCCCAAAATCAAATCAAATGGTTCCCGGATAATAACCAATCATCCCACCACATTTCATGCGATTCCGTTTAATACTTTTTGACTTATGTGAATAACACGCACGCACACACAAATACAAATACACGGCGATCAAAACATAACTTCCGCATTTTTAATGCAAAGGTAATAATATACAATCGGTCTTTATCTGTCGAGTTGATGCAACATCACATCCCCAAAGCTCCTTTGCAAAGGCCTAACAATAGCATCGCCTGTGTTCTTTCAACACTGAATAATTAACGTATAACCTTACAACAGCAGGTGAAGGCCATAGATGGATTTTCTTGGGCCAGACGCCCTTTCATGTCATCACTCAGACGTCAACATGAACCTTTCCTTCCCCTAACGGATGAACGCAGCACCGCCACGTTGTCATTGGTCATTTTTTTCGAAACGCTAAACATTGCTGGCAAATATAGTTTCTGGAAGAATACGTGATGAGAGAGAGAAGTCATGCAGTTGTAGAGTTATGCTTTACTTTATATCTAAAACACTTAACGTAGGCCAGGTGTTGAAAAACGGGTTCTGAGATTTGGCGAGCGCCGTTATCAGCCCCTCCCCACAGTTTGGGGCCTGGTGCCGGGGGCAGTTTATGTCCAAACTGAAAGAGCTGATTCACCACTTTTGGTTTAATTGAGTTGAAGAGTGAAATGCCTTAATGCCTTGGCAGTGTCTCACATGGCAGCTGTGAGAGGATTTTAATCATGTAATGCAACTTCAGCTAACTGTACACATATGGGGGTGGAAGTAGCAAACACAATTGTTTTGCAGCCGTTTTAGGCAAATATTAAACATTTACAGGAGAGGAAGCTCAATGTCATTTCGGGGCACTCGTAATCAATCAACCGCCTCTTTATCGGATCATCATTTCGCCTGTGATGCAAGTTCAGATTTATTTACTCTCGGCCACAGTACAAACAATAATCAAACAGCAGGTAAAAAAGTAAATGACGA
Organism: Liparis tanakae; assembly: GCA_036178185.1. Classification (NCBI taxonomy): domain Eukaryota; kingdom Metazoa; phylum Chordata; class Actinopteri; order Perciformes; family Liparidae; genus Liparis; species Liparis tanakae. Next base: position 12,115,960 of record CM070089.1, on the reverse strand, counting down.
GAATAGATCGTTGGCAGAGAATATACAATTCAATAGGAGGCAAACACATCTTTGAAAGCACCTACATTATATATATACATACATATATAAAGTATGTATATATATATATATATATATATATATATATATATATATATATATAAAGTATGTACATATATACACACAAATATATATATATATATATATATATATATATATATATATATATATATATATATATATATATATATATACACACACACACACACACACATATATATGTATATATGTGTGTATATATATATATATACACAAATATATACATATATATATATATATATATATATATAGTAAATACAGTTAAAATGTAGGAAATAGATATATTCTCTTTTGGTCCAGATCATCGTGTCTCGTAGAGCAGCAGTTAAAATAACCCTTGAGTAGGAAGCACCATGTCAAACCCCGCGTCATGTCTAACAAAGGCGAAAGGGCTTAATCGTGTCAAACACAGCACAAAGCAATCAGAGGGGCTGATCTTTGATGAGGGAGATGGATTATAATCAAATCGAGGCTCGGAGTCTGGCTATCATTCTGTGGTATTAACTATGGCTGTGGCACATCCACAGACAGATAGAATTATATCACTAATATGAAAAGGCTTTATGTGGATGAAGATTTTAGGACTGCTTTTGTACAATTGGTAGAAACCGTTTCCGGAGCGAGAACAGATGGTGGGAGCAGTAAAGGCGATCGCAGTTAGATGAGCGGTTGTGTGACCAAAAAGACATTATGTCAAAATGCTCAGGCTTCGTGGGGAGAAATTGTGATGGTATGGTAAATTGTAAACGGCATAGCGCCTTTTTTAGTCTTCCACTCAAAGCGCTTTAACACTACATGCACTCCAATCACCTTAAACACCTATTCATACACTGATGGCAGCTGCAAGGCACCACCTGTCCATCAGGACTATCTCACCATTCACACCAACATTCAGGAACATCCTGCGGGAGCAATTTGGGGTTAAGTGTCTTGCCCAAGGTATGCTGGAAGCAAGACTTTGAAATCTAGAGCACAGCATAAACGTTCTATGGGTGAGTTATAGTACTTGCTTTTCTTTTTTTAAACAGTCAAACAAGACGGGGTCATTTTCGACCCCAGAGGACAACAGGTGGGATTATGTGCTGCCGTTAAAAAAATGTAAGTGGTTTAAAACCAGCATCCTCATAAAACTATGACATATACCAGTCTGTTATGATCTATCAACACAGAAGACTCTGACCGTTAACTATAGTCAAAATAAATGATCATTTTATTTATTTTTACCAAAAAAAAAAGAAGTAAAAGTTCCTGTAAATGAGGTATTATTGGCCTTAAATTTAAAATGGAATAAAGAAATGCTGTGATTGTGTTCAAATGAAGCTGTTATTAAGGTGTAACACAACATCGGGGGAAGTATTCACTTTATATTTATTAAATAACGGTGTGATTATGTGCTGCCATTAGAAAAATGTAAATTCTAAAAAAATGGCATCCTCACTAAACGTTAACATGTACCGCACTGTAATAATTCAAATAGTCAAAATAATATAAATTCCCCCCCAAAAAGAGAAACATGTGTGATAATGGGTTGGAAGTAAGACTAAAGGTGTAAAACTGAATTAATTGGCAATTTATATGATATGCCTTAAATAACGGTCAAACCAGTCGGGGTCATTTTTGACCCCAGAGGAGAAAAGGTGTATGGCCAACGGGAGGACATTACGAGGGTTAAATATAACTTTTTTTAAAGAATTTGTACATACACACACAGAGAGACACACACACACACACACACCATGACAGACGGAGCAAAATACTTTCGCCATATATTGGACCAACATGCAGGGAATCTCAGCGCTGGATCAATCACCAATCAGTACGGTTACACGGCAATCAGTTTGATCGAGTTCAACCCACATTGATAAGGTGCATTGCATTATTTAGGGTTTTATGTGGAAGCTATTCATTACCCACCTTTCAATAGCTGACACAGACTGATGGATGGTTATCTTGTTAGAAGAAAATTATTCATTGGGCACATTACACAATTTTAATGGATGGTTAGATAATGCTGACTACCTGACTTGTTAGCTTGAAGCTCCCTAATTAACATCAATATCCATCGGAAGTGTCCGCAAACAGAAGAAATGTGTGGGGGTGCTGGGTGAGAAGGGGAGATATCGAGTTCATTTTTATGATCTCATTATGATACAGGAATATTTGTTTTGAATATAAAAAATTGAAAAAATAAAGATACAAAAAATACTAAATAAAATATATTGTGTGACAGTGTCATAATATTGATAATTAATTGCAATGTGTATGCTAATATGTCACTATTTGACTAAATGGGTTTTATAGTGTGAATAGTTTGATGTGAGTTTATATTCTGGACCTTATTAGTGCCCTTACACACTTTGCGTCCTCTCCTCTAGAAGTAATTTCCACAGATGCCAAACTAAGAGAGAAATACAAGACATTAAGGAGCCATATAGAGGCAGGACATTGAGGACAAAAGCACAGTCAGGCGCTGCCTTGTAGGGTTGAGTTGACTATAACGGGGCCCTTCTTCTCCAGAGATCAAGAGGAGAGGCCCTCATGGGTCTCTGGGTTCCATCCAGACATAGTATGTGTCTGGACCCAGACACCAGCACTGAGCATCCTTGTGTTTCAAATACAGCCTAATAGGTTTGAGGCAATACATTGAATTAGGTAGAATATTTCTGTAGCATGTGTCATTCATCCATGTTCATATTTCCTGTTGTTTGCCAACCAAGATAAAGAGATGATGGCTGGCTACATTACTAAATCACTTCTTAAAACCCATTTTTATAGAACAGCTTTTAAGTGATCTAGTCTTTTTTGCAGAATTTTGGTTCCCCTAATTTAGTTTGTCTGTTTTAAATTTATTTTAAATTTATTTTATTTTTTATTTATTTATTTGTAATTTATTTTTATTTATTTTTCATTTTAATATACACTTTGGAAACATTGTTTTTAAAGGTGCTATATAAATAAAGTTATTATTATTATTAGCGGTCTTATGTTATAACAGTGCAGTAAGCCGGACCACAAATAATCACAACACAACACTGTTGAACAGGATACACTGAAAAACACCTCATCACACTCCTCATGCATTGAAAATGTTTTCACTGGTTATAAAAGTTGCAAAGAAAAGTTTGCCGTTTATAATTGGGATGCAACAGAAAACTCAATACGAACAAAACGTTTTCTCCTCAATTGTATAAAAGGAGACTAAAGCTCCCCAGGTGCACATACTGTATCTACACTCCCCAACATTACTGCTGCACAATCATACACACATCCTAACCTCGACGCACTAAAACCCTCTTTTTGTTTTCCTCTTCAATGCACACACCTATAGGTAAATATGAGATGGGGGGACATGTTTGTGGAATTGGCTTTGAGCGTTGAGCCCCTCAATAAGTCACGGGTCGAGTAAAGGAATTTGAGTTTGTGGCAGCAGAGACACTGGGAAAAAAAGATGAACATGCTCAGCGCTTTCCTTTTAGGGTTCATTACTCCGCCATCCCGGGTGAGGCCGAGTTGAGAAGAGGAGTTCATTTCTATACCGAGTGAGAAAAAACACATTAACTGAGACCTATCCATCTTCCCAGTGCTGACACCTCCATTTAAATCTCTTATTTCTAAAGGACGTAGAGAGAAATCATCTTCTCTATATGCGAGCATGCACACAGGAGTGTGTGTGTTTGTGTGTGTGTGTGTGTGTGTGTGGGGGGGGGGGGGGGGGGCTTAAGCAGTAAAGATCTTTCATTATGATATTTTCAATTTAAAGAGAGGCCAACCTTTTCGGCCCTTTTCAAATTTAAAATGGTGTTTTCTGTGGATTACTTTTGGACACGAGAGTATATTCATAATGTAAATGCAGGTTGCTTTGTTTTCATCTGTATACTAAAATATAACACGAGACAATATGAATGTATTTATGTTGAACTAAAGGCGATAAAAAGATGAAAAATTATTTCCAAATGTTGTTGAGCAGGTCTTCAAACTTTTAATGAAATCTTTTCCGGAAAAAAGTTTTTTCTTTTTCCTTGCCACTTTTCAGTGCTCCCCACCCACTCATTAATCTTAACCTAAATCTCCAAGTACCTGGGTATTATATATGCTAAGCGGCGGTGTCATTGTGCCCCTGCTTACCCGGCCTAATGAGCAGCTTTGGAAAGGGATCTGCTGGCCCTGGGCGCCACCAGCTCCCCAACCAGACACGCTGTGTGCCAGAAACAATGGCCAGCACACACACATTTATTAGCACTAATTAGAGAAAGAATATAGAAGCCCTCGGTCGGCATCAGAAGTCTATTATTAGGAGAAAGTCAAAGTGATTGATGTCGATAGACACACAAAACTGTACGTTTCATCCTCTCCTACTCGACCCCTCTGGACCCATTGTTGTCCTTTTGGGAGGGGGCAGTGCATCTTGAGAGGGGAATAGAAGAATAGAATAGAAATATACTTTATTAATCCCCAAGGGGACATTTTTCGACACAGTAGCACCAATAAACTAAACACAGAATAAAATATAAATATAAGAAAGAAAGAAAGAAACAGTGACTGTGCATAAAGTATACAAAGTGAAATATAAAATACAAAATAAAATATATGTATATATATATATATATATATATATATATATATATATATATATATATATATACATATATATATATATATATATATATATATATATATATATATATATATATATATATATATATATATATATATATATATATACACACATACAACATATGTGCAAATACAGCAGTGTAAAATTAAATAAAATTTTATAAAATATAGACAGTGTGCAAAATGCAAGGTGTGTGTATGTGTGTATAGCAGGTCAATACTACGCACCGCACAGAAGTATAGCATAGTATATGCTATATGTGAAAGCTCTGCAGTGTCTCAGGATTCTAATTAAAAATCTGTAACAAACATTGTGTTATTTTTATTGAAGAAGTAAAAAATCCTTCCGAAATACCTCATGAAGACACCAACACATTGAGGAACGCCCAAGACAAATTCCTGTAGTGATTTGGTATCAAAAGCTTTTGAAATTGGGAAGATTGGATGTGGATTACTTGAGGTTGTGATTATCCTAAAAGGCCACAACAAGTTATTTTTATATAGTTGAAATGAACTTGAACATGATGTTACAAATTAAACATGAGTGTGTTAAATTAACATTATAGTGTGCTACTGTTGTAATGCATCAAATATTGATTTTTAGTTTAATATCATGTGCAAGTAACACAAGTTATCAACTAGAACGGGCACTCGGCAGAGCGCATACCTTCACATATCACAAGATTGAGCATTGAATTATGAACATGTTGGCATTAGTTGCATGCCAACATGTGCCAGCATGGATAAAAATTGACTATGGTAAAAAGAAGACGTTGACCTTTTCATGACCTTGACCTTTGACCCGATCGATCCCAAAATCTAATCAAATGGTCCCCGGATAATAACCAATCATCCCATCAAATGTCATGCGATTCGGTTTAATACTTTTTGACTTATGCGAATAACACGCGTGCATACAAATACACGGCGATCAAAACATTACCTTCCACATTTGCAATGCGAAGGTAATAACTACAAATCATAGATTCAGTTTAGATCTGTCATCACCTGTTGCTAGGCAAGCAACCAGAAAAACTACCGTTTTTAATTCTAGCCATTTCATTCACACAATTAATATTAATTATGTAAGTCTAATTACACACCTTGTAGCTACAACATGAAAATGAGATGAGCGGAATATATAAATAATTGATTGTTGACTGATATTGATTGCTCGACCCATTCCTTTATTCAGAACAATGAGATTGATGAGCTGAAAAAAATGTATTTGCTAAACCTAAAAGGTTCAACCGGGACTCTGCTGTATTAGATGTGTGTGTGTGTGTGTGTGGAGAAGAGTCGCCACAAGTGAACTGTGTGTTCGCGGTTCAGGAGAGAGATCTGTGTTTCCTGTGCACAGTCAGCGGCGTGGAGAGAGCACAATACCCAACAGAGAAGAGTTCCAGTCTAGCTGCTGTGGAATTAACATGAATTAGATCCAGCCGATAAAATCTTTAACCAGCATCGGTGTTTGCTAATGAAAAATGACAATGAGGGATAAAAGGTTCAATGAGAGCTTCGTTAGTGTCAGAGCTTAACAAATCCAAGTATTTGGATGACTGCAAACTGAATTCAGACTGGAACAGGCAATCAGAGTTTCATCAACCGGAGGCCAGACCACAGAATCCAGACAAGCTTTTTTGATGGCTCAATATTATTATATGCAAAGAAATCTTTCGTCAGAGTTTAAAGTGTCAGTGAAGTTATCGTTTATGACGTAGCCACCTCTCTTTTCTCTTTTCTTCGGGAAAAATTATAATTTTGAGGGGATGCTAATGTAATTAAAACGTCTGGGTTTCAAAACAACGGAGAACAAACCTGTACGAGATACTTTCGAGTGGAAAGACGCATAACTCACTTCCTTTTTTTTGCCGATTAAGAATTGAACACCCATTGAACGTTGATTAATACAAATCTACTGTATTTGGCCCGGCGCCAACTTTACACCCACGTGCGCACACTCCCACTGGACTTAACCTTCAGGGACGCAAGACTTGCCTTTACAAAGTGGGAAATAATTTCCAATACATATTAATGAAGCAAAAATCAATGCCCTTGGAACTTTATGATAGTGTGTGCCAATGCACTGCTGCGACAGCACCATGGTGTGTGTGTGTGTGTGTGTGTGTGGCTCGGATTTTGGGGGGGCTGTGCAAGCCAGCTTGGCTCAACAATAAGAGCCCTCATCTATCACGCTGAGCCCAGAGTGTGATGGGGCCTCATAGGTCCATGTGAGTGACCCTGACGGAGAAAAATACTGGATACAAGAACCGGGAGCGAGTAGAGCGTCACTCCTGTATGTGTGAGCAGTCTTAATTGGTGGATCAATGATTTAAAACACAGGGAGAGATTCAATCAATGATATTTGGATGTGCAATCGGTTTCCCATACACATATTTGTGTTAGCTACTAAATGTATCCATGTGCACACACACAATAAAATACTGCTTCTTCAGCAAATAGCCGGGTGCCAGCTTGTGTATTGAACAGAGTGGGAATTACAACCCCAGCAGCACTCGTGGTTGACACCGCCGCTTACCACTTGACCAATAGGCCGTTTGCACTGAATGAATCACATATTTAAACACATTAATAACAAAGGCCACTGACTATTGTACAAAGGGGAGACAAACCAGTGAGAGGGCAATTATGAGTGCGCACACACACCTGTAATTAAAAAGGTGCGTCTTCAGCCACAGGGAAACAACAGTAATCAACAACTGTTATTTTTATTTTTTTTAATCATTGTTCACACATGCTGAAGGTGTTTTGAATCAATGTATTGGGTCTCAACGGCATGAATTGAAATGTAAAGGACTGTTGATTTTCCAAAAAGAAAGATATTGTAATTAAAAGTGCCTAGCTGCAATAAACAATTACGCGTGTGAACCTAGCTGCAGTAAACACACGCGCACACACACACACACACACACACACACACACACACACACACACACACACACACACACACACACACACACACACACACACACACACACACATTGTCATTCCTGTGCTGTCTTGCCACTGCATGATCATGCTGATACCCTGGGGCAATTTGTTATGGACATCAGAGGAGCAGCAAAGGTCACAAGAAAGACAAAGTATACAGCCAGCCCGTCATGGGTACTGCTGATTCAGCACTTTCAAAACACAGCACCTGGAAAAGTTGGGAAAAGAACATGACAAAAAAGGGATAAAGAAAAGTCATGACCAGGAGAACTAGACTTCATGCATACTAAATACAATGTGAATTCATTTTCATTTTGGATAACACATTTTTGGCCTATTATTTGATGGTCCAAGTGTTAGATTATTAGCAAGTCTAGGGGTATCTAATCCGAACATGTTAAATTTAAACAATACTTTATCTTCAAATGCTACACATAAAAACTAAGAAGTTTAACAACAAAATCAAAACTTTTGACTGATATAGTACATGGGACTGAGGTCATGTAGTTCAGTCAGTGTACCTGTAAAAGTCAAACCTATCTCAAAACAATTAGATGCCATTGCACAATCAATTTACACAAAACTCCAAAGCACTGAACCATCTGATTGATATTGAGCAGGTTATGCATAATCCATATCTCAATCAGTAACACTCAGATGCTAGCCGATGATCATTGGAGGAGAGCTGTTGCAAACAAACATATAATATTGTAAGTACGTTTTTGTAACTCTTATGCAGGAACAGATGAGGGTAAAACAAAAAACATATAAGGCATACATTTCTGCCTGAATCAGGGTAAGAGGGATTATAAGCACGGTGGCCCTTTTATCATTCTAATTAACACACACAGCGGTGTCACAACCCTTAGCTCTCACTTAAACAGACTGGGCAGATATCCACAATCTCGGCAAGTGGGATTAAATTGGGCTTTGTCAAAAATTCAGGTACTGGAAAGTTAAGTATCGGCAAAATATTTGACAGTGACGACAGGATAAGACAAGGTGAAGCTCTTTGTTGCAAGAGTTAGACACAGCGATAGATATTCTGAGGAACTTAAAGAATAGAGAAAGACAGAGACAAGGCAAGAGTCTGAAAGAAAGACTTTCACAGGGGAAAGGGAGACAGAAAGAGCGGGGAGTATTTAGGTCTCTTAAGTGCCGAGTTGCAGCCACTGCTTGATTGGGTGCTTTGGGAGGAAATGGAAAAGCTCTCCAGCCAGGTGCTTATCTCTGACCAGAGCTTACAGAGTCAACCGCCCGCCAAACTGCTTCACCCGGACTGCCAGACACTCACAGGGTAAGTTCCAATCAGCCTGTGAGGAGCAATGTCCAGGAAAGATATTTCCACCAAGCTACTGTAACTTTTATAGTGCCATATATGTGCCTTCTAAACTGCTGTCAGTTCAAGACACTTACATTTACTTTTAAAGCACCATGAACTCCCATTACAACATGTTCACCAAAGGTACCAAACGTGTCAAAGGTCAGAGAGATGACACACTAGTTAGGAAACAGGACAGAGGTGTAGTTTTAGGAGTAGTCTATGGACCCACTATCTTCACTTGTAGCAACAATATTGCAAACGGTTGTGGTTGGAGGGGCAAAGCAAGCAGGATACACGTAACGGATTATTTAGCGTTGGATATCATCATCGCAATATTGAACAATTTTTGCAAATTGCATATTTCCCTCACATCGTGCAGGACTAATCAAAAGAGATGGAAATACATCCATATTCAAGAGTTCACAGACCAAGGATGTGTAAATGTGTTATTGGCCTAGTAATTGTTCAAGAGTGCCCTGGCTGAATAGAAATGATCTTCCATTAGCAGTGCTGTTGTTACTTCTGAACTTCTGTAGAAAGTTGGATACCACAACAATTTAAGAAGTTGCACAACTCCGCTAACACTTACTGGAAGTTGTGAAACAGCATTTCAGTCCCAAGTTTAGTCATGCAGTAGTATCAGTCTAAACATCTGCACACAAATGTATCCTTATGGCAGATCTATCAATTAACACTTTTAACTACATATGCATTAATGAAATACAAAAATGTTCAGAAAGCTGTTCATGTGGATGAAAACTTATTGGCGTGTTCAATGACACATGACCTATTACAAACGACAATGTTGAACATCAGCGCATTCTAGTCCTCATTACGGTTTTCCGTCTAAAGCAGGGGTCCCCAAACTTTTTCCTGTGAGGGCCACATCACTTTTTCCTTCTCTGATGGGGGCGGGGTCAGTTTGTAACAGAAAAAGTGTGACGATCGCAGGGGTGCCTAAATGTAAACGTGTATTGTTTTCCAGAAAGCCGTACATAACCAGATATTAATAACCCTTTCCGGGATCTTCACAGGGAAAAAAAAGGAAATTTGACTGGGCCAAATGTGGAGGTCTTAGTTTGGGGACCACTGGTCTAAAGTGTAAAGCTTGTTGGTTGGGGGGCTGCTGATAGGCAAGAGGAAAGAAAGGGTTGGGTCCAAAGAGGGAAAATGAGGATAGAAAAGGTAGGATCCAGAGAGAGATGAGGATAGAAAAGGTAGGGTCCAGAGAGAGATGATGATAGAAAAGGTAGGGTGCAGAAAGAGATGAGGATAGAAAAGGTAGGATCCAGAGAGAGATAATGATAGAAAAGGTATAGGGTCCAGAAAGAGATGAGGATAGAAAACGTAGGGTTCAGAGAGAGAAGACGATATAAATGGTAGAGTCCAGAGAGAAAAGAGGATAGAAAAGGTAGGATCCAGAAAGAGATGAGGATAGAAAAGGTAGGGTCCAGAGAGAGATGAGGATAGAAAAGCAGATAGAGAGTGAGATAAAGAGATGGGGTGTGATGCTACGGGCCTCTGTGCCCTGCAGGGGATTACAGATGGCCCTCGGAATTAAATCAAAACTGTGCTGACGGCCGAGGAATAGGCTCTGCGACACATCGGGTGCCACAGGAGAGGGGGGGGGGGGGAGAACCGGTGCAGAGGGAGGAGGCTGAAGACGAGGGAGGAGGCCATCGAGTGAAAATCGCCTTCAGATGAGTTTTTGAAATATCTCAAAATAAATTGCCTTTACAAAAAGCTCACCAGACAGTAGGTATGCAGGCTGGATGGGGGCCAAGTGAAAAGTTGCCCTATCCCTCCATTTCTCCTCATCTCAGCCTCTTCCGTACCTCGGTATCGTTTGTTTCCTCACGTCTCATTTCCTTTCTTTCACTCAGACTCATACGTTCAAGTAGTGTACCAACACATGGGTTTAAACAAAGGTCAAGTCTCCAATTAACAATTGGTTTAGTAAAGGAACAAAGCAACTTCTCCTGGCTGATGATACCCGTCCACAAAACGCTGTACATGGGGATTCATTCCAAGCGCCCAGCAGATGGTACGGTCTATTTTTAGAAGAAAAGATTGAATAATGTATAATTTCGTCGGACTCCTCATCATTTCCTTTACACATGCTGCGTATCGTACTTACTGACTTGGACCGTTGTGTTTTCCACCCTTGGGCAATTTTCTCCGGCCGTTGCCACATCAGTCAGTTTAAAAACTCTCGCTCCTTCTCCGAAGTGTTCCTGGGTATTCCTTGCCGTGTTTGCGCTGTAGGTTTTCCATCTCAGCGCCTGCTTGGTTATTGCTGTTTGGCTTTGTCTCAGGGTATCACGGTCTATCCATCTACATATTTCCCCACTCAGCTGCACTTGGATTGTTTCTTGTTTCCTGTTGTCTTCAACCGTGATTAATGAATGACTGCAGCTTGTTGGTTATTGGAGGTTTCTGATCCACACAGTGGTATGGCTTAATGTTAAAGTTTAAGATTTTACAATTTTTGTCCTGAGTGAAATATTTTTGGGGATTTCCTGCTCCTGTATAAGATGTTAAATATGGTTCTTTCTTTCCCAATTCTTGACATTAGAGCTTTGCTCTGTAATCCAGTTACAAAAATTCTCAGGTAAATCAGTTTATCGACCTCTTCGAGTTTCTGATTCTCAATTCTAGCGGATCCACATGTTTTGGTTTAAGGTCCATTTATTTTGAGAGTCGAAGCTCAGCGGCAGATGTTCCAGCAGCTGGGACTGGTCCTACCTCTGCTGGTGGCTATGTGCTAGAAGTGAAATGTCAGCATCAAGGTTCAGGTCCTCAAGCAGTTCTGTCAAGCTCCACTGGTGGCCGGTTAGTTTTTTCTTGGTTTGGTCGATACATAAGAGCCGGCGAGAAAACAAGCAGCCCCGTTCCATCACCGTGAACACTTCAAACTTTTCTTGTGTGCATCCCTGGTGGAGCACTTGGTACGGCATCCCATGATAAGTGTCGTTAAAGATGCTGATTAGATTCGGGGGAGCTCCATCGTGTGCCACGTGTTTCCATAGCAACTCGCAGTCTATGCCGTCAAATGCCTTTTCAAAATCAATGAAATTGACATAGACAGGTGTATGCCAGACTATGGATTGCTCAATGATGATCCTGACGGTTGCAATTTTGTCACTGCGTAATCTTCCATCTCTGAAACCCGTCTGATTTTCTATCGTTTTTTTCATCCACCCCCTTCGTCACTCCGCGATAGATTAAACACTTTGCCTAGGGATTTTAGCAAAACATCCCCCCTTGATTATTATTATAATCCCTGGGGTCTCCTATCTTGGGTATGATCACAATCAATTCATCCCTCGAGTCTGTGGGTAGGTTTACATATATGTTTTATGGGCTTTTATAGCATGATGGTTGAGGTTTCAAGGTCAACAGGGATCTGAATATTGAAGTTGACTCCGCCCCCTTTGAAGTTGTTACATCATTTCAAGTTGTATTTTTGCTGCCGATAGGTGGAGATCTGACCTAGCGTCTGCTCCCATCTTTACTCGTGCATTTACTCGAACTTCCCGTTTATAGAGATGAGCTCAATCTGGTTTTCCTTAGCGTGATATCCAAGTTGCTTTTTACGAATGGAACGGACATTTGTGAAGCACGCCTGATGTCACCATCTCACTCACAGCCCTGTACTATTTGAAAATGCAAATGCAGCCGCTATAAAATGCAAATGAACATCCAAATGATTTGAGGGACATTTTAAAATTGACTTTTTTAATTTGCAGTTCACAATTTTTGTAAAAATAGGCGTATTACAATGATTGATTGATTCTTGTTGAAATTGTACTTGACTATCCTTCACATTATGGATAGTTTTCAGAAAAAAAACAGAACCCAAATGCTTGATAGCAGAATATGTTGAACTGCTTCAAATAAAATGTTCCCATTTGCTCAGATTTGTAAACACTTAGTTCTGCACACTCTGTGCATTCCTGAGGCACACAATTCATTATCTTCCCCAGGGTTTACTGTTTTCTGTGTTATTGTATTCCTTTTGTCTTTTCATAGATGTTCAAATGCTACAGTATCAACTATGTGGCCCACTGTCAGGCCCAAACAAAACATGATTAATTTCCTCAAGAAAATCATAAAGTTTTCACCCAAATATACAAAATAAATAAATATATAGTGCCCTCACACCGTCTTTAGTCTACTGTAAGCAGTTAAAGCTATAGGGTCTTTTATTTTTGAAGTTTAAAAAAAAGGTAATCACAATTCTTTCTCTTCACATCGCGACAGCAATCAATAAATCACATTTCAATCAAAGAAAAAATGTACAATCCATTTTCTCACAGAACTGTAATAAGCCCGTCCAATAATTTACTCCGGCCTTCATAAAAAGATTGGATGTCTACCAAGGAGTCAGATCCAGGCCAATAGTAACAGAATTTGGCAGACAAAGATTTAAAAGTTCACGTGTTGGTGTTGAACTTGTAAAAATGCACATTCTTGCATAGTGTATTGCTCTTATATTGCCATTTATACCATGTTGGGTCTAAAAAAAGCTTGCTAAACTGAATTTTGTCACAGGCGTACATTCTGTTTACAATCTATTGAATATTGAAAGAGTTGAGTCATAATTCACACTTCCTGAAGGCAATGTAGTTGAGAAGTTCTCAGGCTTCGCCGTTATACAGTCACTCATGATGACATCATCCAGCAGTAGTTGGTGCACGTTCATGCATTTACTACCAGTTAATTGCTGTGTTATCATGTGATAGTGACCTCTGATAAATCAATAAATAACTAAAAAGCAAAATATGATTTAATAATTGGCCATAGAAATTAGACTGCCACTTCTATCAGTTCGGAATCCAACTAAATGGCACTTATACATACACTACTGGAAGCATTAGTCATCATGAAACTCTCTATATCTCCAATAAACATTAACATTAGTAACAGTTTGCTTCTTTTAATTTCCCCCTGGGATGAATAAAGATATATCTAATCCAATCTAAATAAATAAATGTGTCTTTTCCATAGCTGCTTAAACAAACTTGTGTTTACTAAGCATGCAATCTAAGATCTATCTCATAACTTGACCGGGCTTTATGTTAATTACCATGTGTGTTCTATCCTGGAAATCAAAGTGCATTGCTATTTGATTCCACTTCATTATTTATTGAAAAATTGATCTCTTTGAATCTCTGCAAACTCCTGAGGTGTGCGCAGTGATTCGCCGACTTGAAGCCCGACTGTGTGTGTGCAACAGCGCCACCCTGTTGTAGCAAGAGTACAAGTATGGATGCATGGAGCTCATAATAAGCAGACTATGTGCAAATAACACAATATATCAATAACATATCCAATGTAATTTATTGTGTAAGTGAAACAAAACAACTTCTCTCGGAGGAGTGCCCTTTTCAAGAGGATGGATGGCGACTTACCTCACGGTCACCGTCCACGGTATCAAAACACTTTATTGGTCTCGGTGGACCCTCATCGCTCCCTTTCCACCCTCGTGGTTACTCTAGGAAAAGTAAATCTGCTCCACTAGAGCAGCCAAGGAGCCATGCATCAGCTTTTCTCCCAACTGCTTCATTATTTCTTATTCACATTGCTTGTAAATAAGCCGAGGACAGATTGTGGAGGACTCTAGAGACGGGCGGGGAGATGCTTGTTGAATCTGCATTCTGTGGAAAGCAGTGAGTGATAAAGGGAGAGAGGATAGGAAGATGTTGGATGCTTGGTCTGCAGGTTGTTGCAGCTATGCAACAATAAGGAATACATTTTTCAGGCTTATGAAGGTAAACTATATTAATTTTGAGCACATTTCCAACAATCTGACATACCGTACAGCAACTAATAACACAAATATGGCATGTCAACTAAAAACAAATGTTATTTGGCAAAGGCTTGAATATGTGCATCCTATAGTCCCCGCCTAACTCGGTGACTCTCACGGGACATTGGGACTGAACAACAGCAAATCTCCGAGAGTATGAATTTATATTTATAGAGATAAGGGGACAAGATACACAAGATGTCTGATAGTCAGATAGTTCCCAAAAGCATACATATCCGTGAAGACGTTAAGATCGGCATCACAACCGGCCTCAGAAATCTAAAATGATTACAATTAATGGCTGAGAGTCGGGGGAGGGGAGAAGACGAGGGCAGAAAACTCTCAAAATGGAATGCTTTTCGTCTGTCTGTGATGATGGTGATGATGACGATGATGATGATGATGACGATGACAGTGAGCATAGCACTTTATGAGCCACTTTAAGCTGTTTCTTAATACGCGCCACTTCAATGCGGCTCCACAGTAAAAGAGCCTATTAAAGCTGGTCATGAAGGCATGTCTGCCATCAAAATGGTTTCTTTTTGTGGTATTTGCCTGTAAGGGAGTTCCCCCCCCTCCCCCTCCCCCTCCCCCTCCATCTTCATTAAATTGACTACAATGATGCATCCTATGCGTATGCAAATGGTTAGAAATCTAAATAAAAATGCAGCGGGCGTCTTTACACTCTGCATTACAGACCAGGGGTTCTCAAAAGCTGGGATTTGGGGCGGGGGGGGGTATGCTCTCTTTCCTGATGAGAGTCCAGATGTACTTGAGGACTCAAACCAAAGAGAATACAGATTTATTTAAGACTCGGCCTCCTTCGGGGGATTAAATCTAACTTGCAATAGTGAGAAGACAGATGCCTTGGCACGGACAGAGAGCAGATTTACAATGGCCTCAAAGGAGACAGTGATCAACACTATATTCTGAGAACTAATGTACATTTTCAAGGGTAGCAAACAATTGCTCCAAATCCCTTCGGCACAATTTGGCACCACTGATAGTCATAAAGAAGGAAGAAAAAAAAGGAGAGGCTGAGAGACAGATGGGTTGAAGTGCACGTGGCCCAACACGGCTGGCCTAATAACAAGATTAGCCATTTTAATTTAGATTACTCGAGTCTTGTTTGCGTGTAGAGACGCCCGCTGTCCCTCCGACGAGTACAAAGGCGTAGTGAGAACATCAGAAAGATGAGAGAGTGACATGCTGGTTTCCAGTGGCGCTTTAGTAAGCCCAGCAGCTGGGGGAAATGCTCGGAGCTGGCACCGTCCCCTCCGAGGAAGACAAATGAGAAAAGGTCACTTATTTGGCACCGGATCACACGCGCTTTAGGGAGTTTACACGGAAGCAAACAAACCCAGTTATCACCTCCACACATTACATTAGCCCACAAATCATTTGGAATTAAGTGTAGCGGTGGTCGGCACACAGCCCCCAGAGGGTGGCGTGATGGCCAGAGGAAGAATTGGGTTCAAATTTTCATTTTTATAAAATCTGAGCATATCAAAACGCTAAGTATCAGCGTGTTGGAGTTCTGAACAAATCAACACACTTTTAAAGGGGACATATTATGCCCATTTTTCCACAGGTTGATCTGGTTCCTTGGGGTCTTAATGTAATGTTTGTAACATATTTTGGTCAAAATACCATTTCAGAAACACCTCCCCACAGATTGACCTGTTCTGAGTGGGCGAGGTGCTCCGGGTTGCCAGGTTGGAGATGGTGAAGTATCGTACCAAAGGCTCAACATGGTTGTATTATTTGGAGGGTAATTATCGTGTATCTGGCAACCCTGAGGTCGGTTGACCAATGACTGCTCTCTATACCGTCAGAGCTCGCCAAGAAGGTGGAACGTAAGGGAGATACCATTTCCAAAACGTGTAAGGGGTAAATACTAGTTTGTGAAAACCCAGAGAAACACAAAATCCCGGACGTTTTTGGAATCCCTGCCGGACACATTTTTTAGGTCTCAAAAACAGGACATGTCCGGGGAAAAGAGGACGTCTGGTCACCGAACCGTCTTTAAACTGGGGGGGTCGAGTGGTGGTGTGTGTGTGTGTGGGGGGGGGGGGGTCCAATGCCTAAATCTAAATCTACCTGGACGTTGGTTGTGATCCCAAGCGACGCACTCAAGCAGATCGTTTCTGACATAGAGGAACCACAACAAGCCGCCTGAGTTGGGTTTTTTTCCAGCGTCTTTGTGTTGGGAGACATGCCAGATACCCAAATGAACCTATAGAAGCACTAAAAAAGTGGAATTTTCACAATATGTCCCCTTTAAATGATCGGATTCATTCAAACACACGTTGGCCCTCTCAGCAGAAGGCATGGGGGACATTGTGTCAGGAACAATGAAATTCATTTCCATGTTGCGTACTCAGAATGAGGAAATCCCACCGTGAGGATCAATCCAACATGACCTTAGGCCTTGTCATAACATTGTCACAGTACCCAACCAACACAGGGGCCACCGTCCATGGGTAATAACATTTGACACCATCTCAATTTCTCCAATGACATACACACACACACACACACACACAGACCACCTCTGGCAGTGCATTAGCAACATTAATAGCAAATTACAACTGCATTTAGGAGATATTATGAATAAGCAGTGATTCACAGCAGCTGCATTCATTACCAAAACGTGATTAAAGTGGCAGACCCCTCTGGCGTCCGGGGGCCTAATGATCCCACACTGCCTTTTGTTATTCACGATGGCTGAGGGCGCGTCACTAAGCAGCAGCCCTGGGTGTCTGCGTTCGCCCAACGAGGCCTCATTAATAACGGGCCGTTCACACTCGCGGCATATGAAAGAGACGCAGACCCCCGGATGCCCGGGTCCACCCCTGGCACAGATGGGTCCACTCGCCCGCCTGCATGATGATGATGTTGATGTCCACTTGTGTGCGTTTGTGTGACAAGCTGACATATGTTACCGGGCATTCATAGCTGGCGGTTAAATTGCCCTCTTTGCATGCTCTCTATTCAGCGCCATCAGCACACTGGGCCTCCAGAGACCGGCAATGTACATATTTACATAATGCGCCAATACAATAAAACTAATTAATACAGTCTGTGTGCCGGGGTCAGAGAGAATAAAACGGCCTACAATAGATGTGCCCTGAAAATACATAATGCAGACATTAGTTGTTCTTGTTTATTAGGTGAACTGCTGCTCTGGCCGTGTGAGCTCTTACAGGTCTACTCTTTGAGTATCTTCCATACATCTTGTGAGATTTAGACACAAAGCAAAACATGTATATATACATATATGTTTCATTTTATATACTTCATTTTGTATTTCATATTTTACTTGTATACATCTATATCTTTCATTCCTGTTTTTTTTTTATTTTATATTTTATTCTTGTGTGTTTAGTTTATTGGTGCTGCTACTGTGATGACAAATTTTATTTAAATTTAATAAAGTATATATCTATCTATCTATATCTATCATATATCCATCTATCAATCAATCAATCTATCTATCTGATGAAGCTGACTGTGTGCCTATATATTATTACCTAATAATCCCAGTATTATTCATATTTAGTTCAACATTCTCGTCCCTCCTCTCCCATTTCTCTGAAGTAGTCCTTAATCACAGAAGTATATTGAATATATAATATATTTAGCTGTGTTACTCTCCCTTCATCGGTTTAGCGGGAAACATTTTTCATTATAAGATAGATACAAGCCAGATGCAGGAGATGTGGGACGACGGTATTTAAGAATGGGTTTTATGTCCCGTAATCTCCTAAAACTCCAACAGATTGCATCGCCGTTATGCAATGCAATCCAAAGTTAATTACTTAATGCATTGTTAATTAGTGCAATAATGTTCAAGAGAGCCCAAATAACCATTTGCAACTAATTAATCTGGACGAAAAATATGCAACCAAAAACAATTCTAACTGCTCTATTCTAGGGTTGTCCTTGAAAAAAGAAAATCAACAGATTATTAACAGATGTGTTCGTTGTTTTTTTGGAAATAAGTGATTCAGCCTGATAAAAACATTAAAAAATACAAATTTAAATGAAATCGTATGACTGATTAGTCAAATATTCCATTAACGAGGTTGCCTTTATATCAACTGTATACATAGGTATAAAAACTTTTTCCCCAGACATCAAAAATATGAAGTTAATGATTAAGTAACTAGGTGGTACTGATATTAAACCAACATGTGCATCATGACATCCCACATGTCCATCTCAATACATAGATAAACTGCCCATTTCTCATGACTATACTGCCACAGCTCTTTCTACCCCTACTGCTGCAATATGCATGTTCATGTCCATTCAAATTTCCTGTGCTGGATTTACCTCCTGTGCTCTTTCTTCCCATCAGATAGATTCTGGATAACCCCTGCTGCTGACCATGCACTAAATTATTCAGTTGAAAATAAGTCCACATTAAAAATGCATCGAGTCTCAAGAGTAAGACACTGCAGCACAAACTCCAGCGCTCAACATGTTTTTTTGTCATCTGCATTGCTAATTTTGATCAACTGCTTTGAGAGCTCATGTGACAGTAACATTTACAGTGTAAGGACATTTAGTGAGACATAAAGGAGGAATCTAAAGTAAAAAAAAAAGTGGAAGTTATAGCTCTATGGATGCAGGAAGCAATACAAATGGCACACAATTTCCACAGAGGCAAATGTAAGTGTGTAATGATGCACGTCGACACGCAAAAGATGCTGAGAAATGCAGTTTTTGCAACTATGTAAAATGTATCCATTTCCTGGAAAGCTATAAACTCTCATACCAGTCGTTTTTAAGATGTTGTATATAGGCTATAGAGAATAATGAGACATTTGTCTCTCAACTACCATACATACATAACAGAAAGATACCAAAGCAAACTGTTAATGGGCATCAATAGGAAACAGCATGCATCAGGAAGTATCATGATGAAGATAAATAAGCTACAGGAGGTTGCTGACAGCACTGGATGCTGACTTTGCTGACTTTGGACTTTTAGACCTTACATGGACCTGCAGGGAGAGGGGGGGGGGGGCTGAGCAGCTCATTAAGCCAGGTTTTAATGCTGTTGACCCTGGTCCACAACCCCAAAGAAAAATCTTGGAGGAAGCACAGTCAACGTTTGTATAAGATTAGAGATCAAGAGGAACTCTGAGGTATGAGGTGAGATGTTTGGCAGGGTTCCATCTTTACATTGTCTAGAGAACTAATTGATCTCAAACAAGACTTTCCTACGTTTCTTTCCTTGAAAAATGTGCTTCAGCTTTGCATTCAAAGTCAGCCAAGTTTGAAAAAAGTACCACATTCTGTGACCTCCGCCGACAAAGCCAATTACAATTTGATTTTCAAGATTATTGTAGTTACAAGGACACAAAGAAGTCGGGGGTGACAGAAGGTTAGCGGGCAGCTTCAGAGCCAGAGCGTGAGGTTGAATGTGGCACGCACTTCAGACTGCTTGACACCCACGTAGCTCTGCAATTATACATTGTAGATGACACATTAATGTACTTCCCTTAGTCCATATTAATGTCACTAAATTTGACATTTAAGAAATGTGGGTACACTTACTTTTTAAGAACTGTCAACTCTGGACATTTTTCTACACGCAGCTTCTATCATTGGAAATCTTTAGCGATTAATTCATGCTGGTATCTTTGCATCGATTATTGCAGACTTCCAGAAAAAGGATTGTGTCAATACTATCAAATGTAATGTACAATATGAATAGTTTAGGGATTGATTAAAAGATGAAACACACCCATCGTGACCTTCCTGACCATCTCCAGCCATCCCTGTCCTTTCTCTTGTCCCTCACTCTGTAAACCACCTTTTCTCTCCCTCCCCTTCAGAGGCGTTACGGAGCAGAGCAATAAGGCGTGTTGTGAAACGGCCGTGGGATCAATGGGGGTTTTAAGGAGGCAGAACACGTAACCACAGCTGGTCAATTAGAGAAAGGACAGCACAAGTACACACACACACACACTGTAAAAGTGACAGAGTTACTTTTTGTCTTCCGTCAGCTCTTTTTCTCCAGCTTTAACTGGATCAGCATCAGAGAATCTTTTCTAAATATGATTTTTTTTGACGAAATTACACAACAAGACTTATTGTGCAATAGACCTCACAAATAGGGCGTATAAGGATAACAAATCAGACAGCCAAATGGTGAGGATACACATTACAGCCCCCCTCCCCTCCCTTTCCCCAAACAAATATACAACAAGGCAATTTGATACACAAACCGAAAAGAAAATTCTAAAAGCAACCAAAACACAACATCAACAGCTGGCTGTGAAATGCTTGTAATGACAGATAATATTGTAGAAGCATATGCTTATTCTTACTATCCCACCTTCAACTCTCTTACTCACATCTACACACACACACACACACACACACTTGCTTTAATTGAGCAATGTAAAGACTATACATAAGGAAACAAAAAAACAGAAACACACAAAAAAGCATATACATAACAATAAATACCACCAAAAAAAAGGGAGATAATGCAGATTTGACCGAGTAGACCAGGAGTTCGGGAGATACTGGAAGATCAAAAGTTACTGAGGTTTTGATGACAAAGAGTTGACCTGTGAAGTGAGTGTGGAGCAAAGTGCTTAATTGCATTGTAACGCATCTAGTGAGATATGACAAGACAACCAGTCTGGAGGATCACAGAGAATGACGCGTTAATGCCCCGTTCTACTCTACGAGCACCCAGCAGGAGAACAGCAGCAGTCCCTGTCACTGAATCATCATTGGAGGAAAGAAAACATTCAAAACGAAGGAGAGTACTGAGTCAGAACTTAATCAGGCTCGTTCAATCAAAGAGAACGAGAGACTCAAAGGCATCAAAATATGCACTTCTTCCAAGCAGCTACCCATGTGTTAAAACAGGTGAATCTATTACCATGTTTTATGGTACAGCTTGACAAGAATTAAGGTCATGGTGTTAGTGCACAGTTTGTAACTAATAGAATTTCACGCTGGGTATTTATTGCGTCAATCGAATTTCAACTGGGCTTACCAGACTCCTGCAGCGTGGAAAATGTTACCGGTTGGGTTGTAAACGTACCGCTGAAGCTCAGGAGACGTGTGATTATGCAGTTGCGATGCCAGGCAACGCAGGTAGAGTCGGAAACATTAACTACCTACCGTATGAATCAATAACTTCTTTTAAATCACTTCTTAAAACCCACTTTTATAGAACTGCTTTTAAGTGATGTCGTCCTTTTATGTTTTTATTTTAATTGCCTATTTGTTTGGTTTTAGTTGTATTCAATGCTTTTATGGTATGGTCTTTCTTGTATGCCGCCATTTAAGTTGTGTTTATGCTTTGTTTATCTGTAGAGCACTTTGTAAACCTTGTTTTTAAAAGTGCTATATAAATAAAGTTATAAAATAAAGTTATTATATGAATGAAGTCACACAAATGAACCGGTTTTAGTATCTGGCTTGAAAAGGTTCAACCTGGGATAACAATGACACATTATTAATATTATTAACCAACATTATCAAAATATGACCATGTCTCTGCAGCAAACGTACACTAAACTTAGCACAGCAGCGATTGAGGAGTGAAGATACACATTTGTATCTTCTTTTATTGCCAGTTCTCAGTCCTTGCAGCTGAATTCTAAAGCGCTAGAACTTCTACACGGTGCCTCGCTGGCCCTGGACGAGCGACACACTCGCTCACAATTTCTGCTTAGCTCATGATGTTAAATTTAGCAGTAAAGAAAAAACTGAGCTTGCAAGATGTACAGCAGCTTGGCTTCACGAGGCTGTTTGGCAGGTGTTAAACAAGCATTCATGGCACAACACAAGCCGGCAGGGGCCCAATTATCTTGGTCTCAACAATCAGCATGTGTGAAGAGACATCAAAGTACACCTGCGAAATATCTTTTTACATCAAAGTATACATAATGCATGGCAACATTTTACCTCTACATTATTCTCAGATGTCTATTCTCCTCCACAATACATTGTGCTAATGCTGACTACTGTAATAATGAGCCTATAAACAGGTTCATTACCTACAATGCATTTCCAATGAGGCTTGTGAACACATCGTGAAAGAGACACTTGATGGAGAGACAGCTAACTGATAGTTGTTTCAGTCCGCCTTCCCTATACAATTGCTGCTTGTTTTTCCCTTCAACCCATTTTTCTTGCCCTTTATCATCATCCTCTCCACACTCCTGTTTCTATTGACAACAGGCGGTGCTCGGAGAGAAAATAGAAGAGCCTCGGCTTGATTTTCTGTAATGGAAGCACTACTCTTCCTCGTTTCTTCCCAACTCCCGTACAGTGGCAAATGACGCTGATATGTAAATGGAATAATGAATATAAAAGATAAAGGGAGAGAGGAGGATCATAGAAAAGCAGCTGGTTAGTGTGAGACAGAAACATGAATAAATATGTGTCTTGTAGCAGGTAAACACAGAAAACTAGAGGCGAAATATCACTGATGTCCATCTGCGTGAGATACTTTAAATGCCCAACGTCTATTCGCATTCCCTTCCAGCAGAATGGTAAGTGAAGTAACGATCAGCCTAATATCTGGTTGAATTGCAGAAAGCATTAATCACTGACAACATCCTTCACCAGGTCCTCCAGGGAACGGGATCTACAAGAAGTGCTGCAGCGGCGACTTAGGAGCCAGCCAACGACAGCAGAGCTGTGAAGTCGTGTGCTCACCTGGAAACACTCGGCTGCGACATCAAAGCCAATGATTGATGTCGTATCAATGCCATTACACCTACCCCACCCAAAATGTAGATCGCTTAAGTTTGTCAACCCAAGCGCTCCCAATCGCCTATGTGAAGTCCTTGTGTTCCCTAAGGAACATTTGTGTTATTTTTAGGCTTTATGACAATTGTTAAGGAGTAAAATAAAAACAAAAAACACCCAGGGTGCGCAATAAATCGGCTGATATATGCAAAAAAAATCCCAAGAAATGACATTAATAGTAAAAGTGCTTGAGGTAATCAAGAAACACTCATTATTACAAAGTTTGTGTAGCGGACTTTTGTTTATGAAGCAGGTACGTTTATAAAGTTACCGATCACAGATATACATTTGTGCAAATTCAAGTCAATTCATTTTATTTGTATAGCTCAATCTCACAAGTTACAAATGTGTCTCGGAGTGCTTTACAATCTGGACATATAAAACTTCCCTCAAATAACGAGGGACATTTTTTTTCAAACTTTGGTGTGAGCCATAAAAGAACAGTATTGATCAGGCTCTTAAATCGTCGCGCATAAAATTCTACACAGCATCCTCTGCCCTTTAGTTGGTCAAATCTTTACTGATGGTGCTATGTTGTTACTCTCATATAGTGCACACTACAACAATGTTTTTTTGTACTTTCAAGGTTTCACTAGATGCATCCATTCACGTATTCATTGCGTAAACACAATTTACTTTCTGCAAACGCACATAAATTCCACTGCAAATATATTAAATGGAAGTAATGTCTGAATGTTCTCGGAGTGAAATATGAATGAACGTGTCACACCGTTCAGTGGGCATGACTCTGCAGAGCAGCTCTAACGTTTCTGCAGCGGTTCATTTTGGGTTCCATGCGAGGGGTTGCAGTGCCCCCTGCTGCTGCTGTGAAGAGTTCACCTGTTATACCAACGTAACAACATCCAACAACCTTGGGGAAAGGAATATACTTCAGAATCAAGGACATTTGCTCAGTATTGCTCGTGTTGTGTGCTCACTGAATTGACATAACCAAAGGAACACTGAGAATGCCAGTTGCAGTTAAGTCCTACACTTTGACTTTAGGCTGACGCACACGAGTAGCTAGAGATTTAAACATGTGCCTGTTTCTATCCTGTCTGGCTGAAAAGATTTGGACCAAGATGTGAATGCCTGAAACCATGCACGCTCTCCCATATGTACCACCGTTGAGCTGCCCTTAAGCAAGGCAGGTATCCGACAACGGTTACAATATAAATCATTGGCGGCCGGCAGCACAATAACATAGCTGTGCTCATGAGAAGAGAATACCACATGCAGAAATGCGATGACCACATTGTATTCTAGAATGCAAAAAAATAAGGTTTTAAACGTGACTATAGGTGATAAGAGAAATGTGTAAGAACTTAAGAAGATTAAATGGCCAAGAGACTTCACACAGATCTGAAAATGAACAACGCTTTTTTGCAAGGTTAACCCAGAAGCTCCTAATGGCAGGAACTCGTAATAAACATCTCTAAACTCAACACAACATGCTCCTCCTGTCTATGAACCAAGCGGGTTTATTCTGTTTCATATAAATGAAAGAGAGAGACAGAAAGGAAGGAAGCAATAGAGAAAGATCTAGCTTCATATTTGAGAGCTAATTTCTCTGAGAGAATTCCAACTTCCTGGCGGTGAAGAAGTAACTGTATGCAACACAATAACTTTACATGAGAAAATAAAATGTATTTATGTGGTTTAACAAAAGATGAATACCTTAAATTTGTTATTTAGCTTGAAAAATCTTGTATTCGTAGGTACCTAAAAAAAGATACCATGGCGATATTATTTCCTGTACGTTAGGTATATTTAGACTATAGAATCCTTTACTTTACCCATCCCCACCACCTGCTTCTACTCTTCGTCTACCACTACCCTTGTCTTGACTTCTCTCGTATAGTCTTGTGACTGTCTACACAATTACCTTCAATTATCCTCACTTCCACCTCACCAATTACATCCGTTATTGATTCCAGACCCGCAGGCTGTAAACCTTATCTATACCCAACCACAACCCACAGTGGAGGAAGCAGAATAGGACCGAATAACAGGACCTTGGTTCATCCGCACGCTGCAGCTTTTCCCCGCGTCTACGTCACACGATCACCTGCCTGACAGGAACAGTTTCCCACTGCAGTGCCCTTGAGGAATAAATTGAATACATGCTAAATCAATACCCTCTTAGTAGCTACAACTTTTCTATGATGATCTGCAGACAAGAATGCAATGCAAGAAGGAAGTGACCAAAGCATGTAATCCTTATTATATATATATATATATTGTAAGTCGCTTTGGATAAAAGTGTTTGCTAAATGACATGTAATAATTATATATATATATATATATATATATATATATATATATATATATATATATATATATATATATATATATATTATAGATATATAGAAAGATATATATATATAGATATATATAGATAGATAGAATTAAAGAAAGAAAGAAAAAAGAAAGAAAGTCAGGGCTAATCAAACATCCCAAAACTGGATTTTTGGCAAACTCAACAAATTCCTCGTAACCGATGGAAAGTATACCCATCTGTTTCTGACCATAGTTTGTCAATCATGTAGCAGCAGGACACATTAGACACTGATATACTGATTACGTGGCATCTTGTCTGCAGATGTTGAAAGCAAAGACAGAGGCATTACATGAGAGACGATGTATTGTGGAGGTCAGTTACACCGTATGGCAGCTGTAAATGCGTCTCTCCTGGCAGATTTTTGAATGTGATACTGGCTGACATTTAGTGATGCACAAACATAAGCTTCTGTCACCACACCCTAATGTAAAACATCCATCATCTTGAATGCATGCCAGGGCACCTGCGGAGAGCCGCATCAACGATGCCTCACTGCCATCTCCTGTTATAAACAAAGTTGAGAGGCTGAGTTCAAAGTGTGATTAATAATGCAATGCTGCCCCCTTGAGCTGAGACTCAAGTTGTGGAAGTGGGTCTGTGATGTGTCATTGGAGCATTACAAATAAATAAAAAAGAGGAGTGAAGTTTAGTAGGAATACAATACAAAAGGAAAGATATAAAAGTGTCAGATACTTATCTTTGTGTCGTTTCAGTCTGCTGTTGCATGGATCGTTCACCTTGGAGCATCACTGAAGGCGTCTGTTTGGATTACACAGTGAGTCAGGTTTATATCATCCAGGAAACAAATACAGGAACAAGTGTCAAGAACATTAGTTCTTTATTAACACTGAAATACATGACATGCTCTATTATAGTGTATGGAGTACAAGTTAACCGGCAATGAGAGTAAGGGGCTTTCACCTTCTGAATGTCTTTGATGTCCCTGCCACATAGTACCTGATTGTCTCTGAGGATGTGAAGCTATAAGAGAAGAGCAAATTAGGCAACTCATGAGAGTCCCTGTAAAATAAACCTAAATATGATAGCCAATCGGTGGCCAGTGTATTAGTGCAGCCAGCTGAAACCAATGTAGTCTTTTACAACAGCCCTGCCACTCGTCCTAATGTTTCTTTCTGGTTACAACTCTTTGAGAGATGAGTTTAATCAACTTTCATGATTATTTTTTTTGAGGCTGAAGTTGTGTTATACTGGTGTTTCTATTAATGTTCAACCCCATTTATATGAATGAGGGTAGGCTAAATATCAATATAGCTTTCTCTATAAAAGCAGCAAAATAATCATAAAGTTTCTCCAAAATAGTTTGGACTATACCTTTATGCACCAAAGTGTAACGTTACTTATTATTAGCTGGTAGAATAGAAACATTGTTTAAAACAGAAACGCTATTGACCTCTTGGGGAATCAACAGCTTAGAGTAAAAAGTGATACAGAAGGTCTGAATGACACAGGTGTTGCTAATTGGGGTAATAGTAAAGTTTGTTTTGAGCCAGCGTTATTTGCTCTTGTGCCACTAATTCATTAATAAAGACATTAATATAATTCAATAATAAATCGACGTAACTAACATCAACTGTTTTTGTTTCTGTCTTTGTTTTGTGAAAATATCAGGACAAGAAGATAACTTTACGGTCTCTCCCGCGCTTCAGTCGAGTTCACTGTGTCAGTGAAAAGGGGCGTGGTCTCCCAGATCCTATGCGGCGTTCAATAACTGTCGGAAATATAATATATTAATTAATGGCGCATGAATGACCGATATGGATTTAATATGAAATCGCAATCACTGTGATAGGAATAGAGAAACGTAAAAATAACCCGTTCAATGTTTCAATGCATTACGTAAGCACGGTAAAATAATTATTGTGCATGAAGTGAAGGCTTATATACAAAAAGACTCGGTATTCTTTGCTTAAACATCTGTGGTTCACATGTTTTATGTTGCCTCTCTATATCACTAATATCGTACCTTTAAATAATAGATATTGCACTGGCTTGGCAACAACCACTAACACTTCCAAGAATATATATTCTAATAATAATAATAATAATAATAATAATAATATATATATATATATATATATTGAAATATGTGATATATTTACATTCCTTTATATGCGCAACTACAGCATCTACAACAAAGTATTACATTAAACACTATTTATAATTCTAACGCATTTTATCCGACTAGTATTACGTCAACACACGCAGTGCATTCATCGGCGCAATGTGTCTTTTTGGGCTCGACGAAAGGAATGAACAACACCTTTATAATAGTGTATTTCTCTACACTCGTTTAGCAAAAGAAGCTTCCCAAATATACCCGAACGAACGCGTGCATCGTGACCGTGCGAGTGTGAGGCTCGGGACGAGCACCTGAAGGCACCACGAGTGCAGATCGCTGTTGTGTGCGGGTCTACGCGCTGTGCTTGCTGCTGCCTCCCCTCTGTCGGCCATTAGAGCTCGGTTCCATCCCCACTGTACCGCGCAGGCCCGAAGTAGCGCAGCCGCTCTGAGGTTAGTGCCCTACCGCGCAATCTCCATCTATTCCAGCCCCGGCGCAGCCGCACCATCGAGCCCGGCAGCGCTCGGTGGCGAACGATGCGGATTGTTGTGATGTCGACTGCGACGCGGTTTTGATACATTTTATGCCTTATTTTTTGTCGAGGAATCATGTTTCTTAACAACAAGCTCATAAAGAGTAGAATAGCTGTGCGTGACGTGCAGGCCGCTGGGCCCCGTCGTAGCGCTGTGTTTTGTTTCGTATTGCGCGGGTTTCGGTGCTAGCTTGCTGTGTTTGCAACCCGGGGGTTTTCGCTGGCCGCCTTTTCTGTTGCACGCTGAATTTAGCTTCGTTCGGCGTCCCGACATCGGGGAGGCTTCCCTGGTCACGATCACAGCGAATGTCCATTCAGGGGACCGACGCTGCACCGCCAAATAGTTCGCTAGCTAGCATATTAGCCAAATGTATGACATTGCTAGCTTAGCTCTGTTTGGTAGTCGTTGTCAACCCGGGCGGCACGTCTGTCTGCTAACGTTGCTGCACGGCTCGAGCTGCAGTGTAGCTGTGTTTGATGCAGATGTTTAATACGGGTTGTTTCTTACTGGATACTACGGAATGGCTGTGTTTGTGGACCACGGGTTAGGATTAAACACCAATGTTATTGTGGGCTCGTGCACCATCCCATTGATGCAACCGACAGTGTGTGTGTGTGTGTGTGTGTGTGTGTGTGTGTGTGGTTGTTGGAGGGGATGTTGCATACTAACAAACATGTGTGTTTGTCAACAATGTCCCTGTTCAAGTCTCTCTGTGATGAAACAGTGTGTTTGTGACAGATCTGTTGGGAATGCATGATCCATATTGCAGCTGCACAGCATTGAACACGTGATCCACATCTATCCAAGTGATTCATTTCTCTTAACAAGTGTGTCTACTTTGACCCTGTATTGATAGACTCCTGGATATGTTAAGTCAGGGGTGTCAAACTCATTTCCCCCATGGGCCACATCTGCTTCATAGCTGAAAAGGTTGTCACTGAAACGTATAAATGTCTAAACTACTACCCAACATATTATCAAATAACTATATTTGTTTATTTGAGTGTAGGAATATTGTACATACATGTTCTCTAATATTATAACATGCATACATTTCATTTGAAACCTTCACAATAAAAGCACAGGATGTTTTTCTTACATTTCTTGAAGAAAAGGTGATAATATAAGTCTTTCAAGTTGTCGGGGGCCATAAGCATATTGTATTTGTGCGTGTATGTTAAGTTTAACGTGATTTTCAACCCTCTGTCAGACTACAATACACACACACAGATGCTCCTCGCCAGTGAATACAGAGACATGTATTTAGACGTGCTTACTACTTACTTATAAACTTTCAGAAATTCACATTGGAATGATTTTAGTCTGTTAAGTATTTAAATAGTGCGACTCAGCCTATATTAATGTGTTGAATGCTGTTTTGTAAATTAATTTCTTGTGAAACCATGATTTACATATAATAAATTGGAACGTGAAACGTCTTCATGCTTTGATCAATGTTGTTATCCCAAATTATATTCTCTATTGACTGTAGTGAGGAGTGATAATTGTTGTGGAATAATGTACACAAATCTCCTGTGAAATAAATAGCAATGACAGCAGCTGGGCATGGTCGTAGTTTGGTAAATATATTGCTTAAGTTTAATGGGCCCAATTGCATACATTTGCATTCATAGTGCCTGGATTTTACATCAATATATACAACATATTTGCAGATTAATGTACCAGTAAATATGTCTGATTAATTGATATTTAATTATAGTTATGTCTGCTCAGAATGACATAGCTATGTCATCATATGATTATAAACGCATCTTCCAATATAGATGATGGTAGATTTTGACATCATTATCCATCCAGTAGCTTCCGCTTATCCGAGACGGGTCGCGTGTGTTTCAGACACACTTCTTCCCAGCAATGCTTTCTAGCTCCTGGGGAACCCAGAGGCCAGACGAGATATGTAATGTGTCCAGCGTGTTCTGGGTCCAGCCCGTCTAGTTGGACGTGCTTGGAAAACCTTATAAGGAAGGCGTCTCGGAGACATCCGGATGAAATTCCAGAACTAACTCAGCTGGTCCCTTTTGCCACGAAGGAGCAGCGGCTCGACTCGGAGCTCCCTCCGGATCTCTAAGGCCCATCTGCAAAAGACAGTGCTGCAATTCTGAGGTCCCCAAACCAGACACTCTCCTGAAACATGCTTTATTGTGTGCCGAGTATCCGGAGACAGTGCTAACTTATCTTCTCATGAAAGGACCGTATGGCTTGTAGCAATGACCCAGGTACCCTGTCTTCCCACATGGCTCCCTGGGGGAGGGGCAGCCATAGGCCACCTACACATGTAGACTGGATGGGTGCTCTCCCATGACCCCTAGAACACACCTGCAAAGGGTACTGTCTCCTTTTTAACAATGGGAACCGCCACTCCACAGGCATTGTGGGCCGGCCTCCACGCCACACTTAAGAGACCTTTCAGTTAAGACGGCCCACCAATGTCATCATTGTGCGTATGCAATAATATTCATCTGCTACGGTGTTTATTAATACCCAATGAAGCAGGAATTACTCCCAAATACGAGTTTTGTGCCAACACTGAATGGATGAAATTGACTCCGGCACCATTGAAGGGTAAACAACAGCTCCTGTCGGTATCTTATGCTGCATCTCTTCTTTTTCTCCTCAGTCTTTGTACCGTGGATCCAGCTGTGTAGACCAGGTGGCCAATAATGGATGAGCACGTCATTCACCAGACGGAACATATGACCACCATCGAGGCCAGCGCCGTCAGCCAACAAGTTCATCAGGTGCACTTATCGACAGACTCGTTAGACACGGGGAATCAGGGGAATGGAAGAGACAGACATCCTTCTTCCTATTATTTTTCCAGCTATTTAAATTGATAACAGTAGATAAAGAACAATTTAGATGATTTAAAGCCGTTCTACTTGGATCGTCTCTTTGTCCAGGTACACGTGGCCACCTTTACGGAAGCATCCATGATGAGCGCTGACGAGGACTCGACGTCTTCGCCAGACGACGATCCTTACGACGACACGGACATCCTCAACTCGGCCGGCACGGATGAGATCACCGCACACCTGGCGGCCGCAGGTACGTCTAGATCAGGGGTCGGGAACCTATGGCTCGCGAGCCATATGAATGAATGAAATGAAATTTGGTGCCATCAGAAGCAGCCCGATAAAACTAAACACAATAAAATATAAGTATAAGAAAGAAAGTGACAGTGCATAAAGTAAAGTGTGCAAAGTCAAATATAAAATAACATAAAATAAAATATATATAACACAGCAAATATACGGCTCTTCCGGTGATGCATATGGCTCTTTTGAGTTTGAGTTAAAAAATAATAATCTCCTCCACCCCCCTGTAACTTTCTCTCTCCTCCAGATGACAGCAGCAGTAATGTCAGGTCCCTTTCTTAAAGACGTCTTTGTTCTTATATCAAACTAAACATCTGTTATTGATCGTCTCCACACCAGCGTATCATTCTGCTGCAACAGAAGTCGCATTTAAATTATACGGTAAACGCACTATATGGCTCTCAATGAAATATATTTAGAAATATTTGGCTTTTATGGCTCTCCTAGTCAAAAAGGTTCCTGACCCCTGATCTAGACTCTACCCGGTAGTGAGAAGCTTTTGGTGGATCCACGTTAGTCGGATTTATTTGATAAGAAGCATCTAAAAACGCCGATGGAAGTTTCCCAACCAGTATCTGGCAGACAGGCGGATACGCCTGTCTTGCATCTCTGATGAACTCTGCTCATCCAGTAAAACATCCAGAGCCACCTAAGTTCAGTGTAATGCGTTTGAGTGACCAACAGGGGGCGCCAGTGGCCTGTGTGGTAGAGGCAGTGCCACGAGCTACTGATGGTGCTTTTTATTTTCTCTTCCAAGTGGTTCAGGGACAACATGGAAGCAGTTAGACACAGTTACAACTGGGATCTTTATTAAATATCACTTTCATCTTTTAAATAAATAAGTTTTCAAGTCGAAAACCAAAAAAAGACAATTGAATTGCGCAGGCTGTACATTATTGAAAGCTCATATCAGAGAGACATTCAAAGAAAGTCTAGACAATATCCATACTTTTACTAACAATACAAACCTGATCTCTCTCTCTCTCTCTCTCTCTCTCTTTCTCTCTTTCTCTCTCTCAGGGCCAGTAGGCATGGCAGCTGCTGCTGCAGTGGCAACCGGTAAGAAAAGAAAGAGGCCTCACATCTTTGAATCCAACCCCTCCATCCGCAAGAGGCAGCAGACCCGTCTGCTCAGGTGAGCGTCAGACAGCAATGCACCAAAAGTCCCCGATACCTCCACCATGTATTCTCCATAGTACATCACTTCCAGTACCTGCGATTCTTGTTCACTCGAGTTGGGGTTGTGCTTTGAGCGTGAACCCGGAGGTTGATGATGTTTTGGTGCTTACAGGAAACTGCGAGCCACCCTGGACGAGTACACCACCCGAGTGGGCCAACAGGCCATCGTCCTGTGCGTCTCTCCCTCCAAACCCAACCCTGTGTTCAAGGTGTTTGGCGCGGCTCCTCTGGAGAACGTGGTGAGCGTTGCAATCGGCCGTTATTTCCACCGATGGGTCTTTCGATC
The DNA here is from genome assembly GCA_036178185.1 of Liparis tanakae. NCBI lineage: Eukaryota > Metazoa > Chordata > Actinopteri > Perciformes > Liparidae > Liparis > Liparis tanakae. The sequence goes on along the minus strand of CM070089.1, from coordinate 12,082,852 downwards.
GTCTAAAAGGAAGTCGACGGTTATTAAATGTCTACAGCACTGAACTAAAACTGTGTTTGTCTACCCTCCAGGTGAGGAAGTATAAGGGCATGATCTTGGAGGATCTGGAGAACGCTCTGGCTGAACACGCCCCCGCCTGTGGAGACCTGGCCTCAGAGCTGCCCCCCCTCACAATCGATGGCATACCTGTGTCTGTGGACAAAATGACCCAGGTCAGCCTCAATATATATATATATATATATATATACATCAGGGTTCGTACGGTCACGGAAAACCTGGAAAAGTCATGGAATTTCAAAATGGTCATTTCCAGGCCTGGAAAAGTCATGGAAAAAACTTAAATCTTAAAAGTTTGGGAAAAGTCATGGAAATTTGTCATGATCACATGTTCATTTACGCCGAGTTTGAAATAATTAATATGTTTTTTAAAGAAAGACGCTCAAAATAGAAGCCGGTGTACGCAATCAATACGCAAAATGTTCTAAATTTGTCATGTTTTTACCAAGATTTCAATTTGGTCATGGAAGTTTGGTTTAAAGTCATGGAAATCCACTGGTCAACATGTGTAAGAACCCTGTACATACATATACATACATAATATGGTCCATTAATTCCTGTTCCTTTGTAGAAACAAACATGTCCAAAACTCCCTCTTGGTGTCTGAGGCACAAACAAATGTCTCCCAGCAGAGGGCACCAGACGGCAACAGATCAGCGTCACAGTTTCAGCTGTTTTTACGTGACCGTCAGTGTCCCTGGATTAGTTTAATTCTTTCTATGTTTATTTCTAGAATGATTTAATGCATTTTCTTCGACGTTGTTATTCAGGCCGGTCGTGTGCGTGATGCATAGGCGTGAAAACCGTCCACGTCTCCTCTCTCTTTGAGCCTCGCTGTGGTACCTAAGAGGCTGAGCAGAGTGCCCTGATCTCGGTGGAGCGTCCGCTGCAGCATGAGCCCCGTCGGCAGCTCGAGTGCTCTCCCTCCGCCCGAGGGAACCCGGCTTGTTTACTCTTCCATCCCAGGGCTGCTGACGCATTCTCAGGATCACAGTCGGAGTAGCCCGGCGTGACGGCGGCCCTCGGAGACGGTCCTCCGCACGCCGGGGAGCGCGGCAGCCAATGCCGGGGCCCGGCGGGTCCTCGGGGGGGGGGCAGGTGTTGGTTTGTGCTTGTTTTTCTGGAGGTTGTAGGATGAGATTATCGCGAGTAACATGTTGCCTCACTCAGCTCGGCCAAGCCAGGTGGAAAGGCATAGAGGGGAATGTTTTTTTTGATCCTGGGTCTAGTCTGAGCCCATAATTACCCCCCTCGCCTTGTTGGGACCAGCGACTCGGCAACATAGCCGCCTTCCTAAATGCTGATTGAACCCTTTCTTGGAGGATTAGAATAGGAAGGGGGGGTGGAGCGGTGGGTGCGAGCACAAGATGCCACTTAACTCACTCGCCACTGTAATTAGGCCATCTGGCCGAGCGCACGCGCAATCCACGCGCGTTCGCACATAGATGAGCCACAGGTGGAAATGCGAGCATCTTTTTGCTGCTAAGTCCGTCTTTCTGGGGTTAATCCAAGTCGCGTTGGCTCAAGCGAAGCGACTTTACTGAGTGTTGTTCCAAAGTCGGTTTGATTAAGTATCGACCGTCCATTTTCTATCGAGATCCAATTCGTCACATCTTTGTGGAAAGGTAGTTTGTGAGTAAAAAAAAAGAAAGGGGGATGGAGAGATGGATTTATTTCTCCCAGAACCAAATTTAGCCCATTATGTCAAGGCAGGCAGACGCTGCAGTGCCTCATTGTGCAATATAATCCCCCGGTGATGCTCGCATATTACTAGGACACTGAGGACATCGGCACTAAACCCCCCCCCCCCCCCACACACACACACACACACACACACACACACACACACACACACACACACACACACCCCGGTGAGTGCGGGAGCACGCTTGTTCTGGAGGTGGTGATGGGGGGTGGATAGGCATGCTACCCAGCGCCACACGGGAAGCACGTCTGCAGGCGATCAATAGCAAGCAAATCAGATTAGTTTTAATAATAATAATAACTTTATTTATATAGCACCTTTTAAAAGCAATGTTTAAAAAGTGCTCCATAGAACGAGTTGAATAGCAAGAAACCAATATTACATTAAAAAATATATATTAAAATAGAAAATACAAATATATATATATATATATATATATATATATATATATATATATATACATACATATATATATATATATATATATATACATATAACATTTAAAAGTATATATTAAAAATAAATGAATTAAAAAAACAAATAAATTACAAATAAATTAAAAACAGACAACTTAATAGCAGCAAATAAATGTTTCTAATTCTGATTTTGAAATATTGGGAGTAGCCCCACAAATCTGATAACTTCCTCTTTTACAATTAGTGATGACAACTAGCCCTGGCCATGAAGAACGGACTGTTTGAGTACCGGTCTCTTGACTCCGGACGAAGCAATTAGCCAACGATGAGTCGATTACCGCTGCTTTTTTAGTTCTAACGACCTGCACTCAAGACGCTTGGCTCCCTGACTTTATTGTTTGTGAATGATAGGCAATTTGCAATAATAAAAAAGAAAAAGGCTTTAACCCTCCTGTTACCTTCACATTTACGGAGTTAATTTGACCCCAGCAATTAAAACCTCCAGAAAATGATTAGAATTAATAGTGTTTCCCAAGTTTAAGTGTGACGTACTTTATGTTTGTTTGTTGACTACCTAAATAGCCCTTTAAATAAATAAAAATGTTGATATTTCTTATATGTTTTACACAGTGATAAACAGCCTGGGGTCAAATTGATCCCAAAGAACACCAACGTTAAACATTGAACGGGGTCAAATTGAACCCTAAAGGTAACGGGAGGGTAAATAAGTCCATCATTTTAGATGGACGTTGATTTTATTTTTCACGCTATCGGCCTGTTTAACCTGGTTCACACGTTGTGGGGACGCGGTGACTGCTGAGCTGTGTCATGTCCCCGTGCCGTCAGGCTGGAGCCTCGGCCATAGATCGCTCCGTTAATAAACACGATCGCGTCGTTCCCCTTTTAGAAAGCCCGTTTCTATTCGCAGGCCGTGACCAACTCAGCACCCGTCAGCGAGTTCCCGATCAATACGCTCCTCCCGCCGCCCGCTGAAGGGCGCCTGAGCGTACGTGGGTCCACTTTGGCGTTTGGGTATCCGTGTCATCTCTCTTTTCTCCCCCTTTTGCCCTCAGGCCCAGCTGCGAGCGTTCATCCCCGAAATGCTGAAGTACTCGACGGGCCGAGGGAAGCCCGGCTGGGGGAAGGAGAGCTGCAAGCCGCTGTGGTGGCCCGAGGACATCCCCTGGGCCAACGTGCGCAGCGACGTCCGCTCAGAGGAGCAGAAACAGAGGGTGAGCGGAATACCGCGGGGGTGAAATCCCATGTTGATGCTTTGCAGGGACGTTGTTTTGTAGCCCCTCCCCCTCCTTTAAATAGCATTTGTAATGGCAAAATAATTAACAAGCGAGAGATTCGGTCCCAAAATCAACGTCGGTCGTCGGAACAATTCGCCGTCAGGGTCCGTACGGTCATGGAAAACCTGGAAGAGTCATGGAATTTTAAAATGGTCATTTCCAGGCCTGGAAAAGTCATGGAAAAAATTAAATCATAAAAGTTTTGGAAAAGTCATGGAAATTTGTTATAATCACGTGTTCATTTACACCGAGTTTGAAATAATTAATATGTTTTTTTTTAAGAAAAACGCTCAAAATATAAGCCGGCGTACGCTCTCAATACCTAAAATGTTCTAAATGTTTCATGTTTTTACCGAGATTTCAATTTGGTCATGGACATTTGGTTTAAAGTCATGGAAAAGTCATGGAAAAGTCATGGAAATCCATCGGTCAAAATGTGTAAGAACCCAGAAAATAATTCATATGTTTTTGAAAGTAAGACTCAAATTATAATCCGGCGTACGCCAAGTCCAAACAGATGGATTTGCACACAAAGGAAAATAGTTTGATTAAAAGAATAAACATTTATATAAGTGTTTCTAAGAATAAACATGTATAGTAATGTTTATTCTTTTAATCAAACTATTGTCTCTCATGTTTCATTTACGGTATATTGTATGTTTTGTAATTATCATTGTTTGAATACTACATTTTCAAAAGGTTTTCATGTACACGAGATTTCAGTTTGGTCATGGACATTTGGTTTAAAGTCCTGGAAAAGTCCTGGAATTCCAACGTGGTCAACATGTGTACGACCCCTGCGCCGTATTAACTTGTGTTCCCGCTTCCCAAGGTGTCTTGGACGCAGGCGTTGCGGGCCATCGTTAAGAACTGCTACAAGCAGCACGGCCGCGAGGACCTGCTGTACGCCTTTGAAGATCACATCACCACGACGACCACCACTCATCACCACATGACCACCGCGCAGAGCATCGCTCACCTCGTGCCCCAGCAAACGGTGGTCCAGACCGTCAACAACCCCGACGGAACCGTCTCGCTCATCCAGGTACGTTTGAGCACTTTGACGCATCACAATGGTTTTCAGCCATTCGTCCGATTTTCTTTCTTGACCGCACGCTTTCCTCTCAGGTGGGCACGGGGCACACGGTCGCCACCTTGGCGGACGCGTCGGAGCTGCCCGGCGTGACGGTCGCACAGGTCAACTACACCACCGTGACCGATGGAGAGGTACAACCTCACGCACACGACGCATACCACACACCATTTGGGTATTACTGCAGCGCACACAGACTGTAGTAGTACAACTACTTCCTAAAGTAGAACGGGCACTCGGTAGAGCGCATACCTTCGCATATCACAAGATTGGACATTGAATTATGAACATTTTGGCATTAGTTGCCTGCCAATTGGATAACAATTGATATGATATGGTAAAAAGAAGATTTTGACCGTTTCATGACTTTGAACGTTGACCCAATCAATCCAAAAATCTAATTAAATGGTCCCCGGATAATAACCAATCATCCCACCAAATTCCATGCGATTCAGTTTAATACCTTTTGACTTATGCGGATAACTATGGAGGACTCAAAATGACTCGCGGATAAATAAATAAATAAATGCATAAATAAATAAATATAGGAATAAATAAATGCTTAAATAAATGTATAAATAAATACATGAATAAATATAGGAAAAAATAAATAAATGCTTAAATATATGTATAAATAAATAAATAAATGCTTTAATAAATGTATAAATAAATACAGGAATGAATGAATATAAGTTATAAATCAACAGGACATCATTAAATAAATATATTTGTACATTTCTGTATTTCTTCATTTATTTATTTCTCTATTTATGTGTCCACACGTATTTCTTCATTTATTTATGTGTGACATTTATGTGTCCGTATATTGAAATGAGCTGGGCGGTCCGAACCTCTGTCTGATCAAAACATAACCTTCCGCATTTTCAATAAGAAGGTAAAAATCAGTGCGGTGTGCAAAGCTTGGGAGGTGTCCCTTCTGCACCACAACATCAAAGCACATGCCAGATGACCAGTAATCCAATAACAGTCGGTTTCATGCAATCTGTGTCACCCAGCCTCAGATACTCATTTCTTTTCCTTGTGAAATTATATATTTTCCCTCTGCAGGTGGAGCAGAACTGGGCCACCCTCCAGGGCGGCGAGATGACCATCCAGACCACGCACTCGGAGGCCACGCAGGCCGTAGCGTCCCTGGCTGAAGCCGCGATAGCTGCGAGTCATGAAATGCATCCCGGGGCCACGGTCACGATGGCGCTCAACAGGTGAGGCTGGGAGGCGGCGGTCGGGGAACCAGGCTGTTAAAGCCAGGCGGGAACAGCATCTTGGGGTTATTCAGGCGGCTTTCGCTTTGTATGGCTGAGGGCAACATTGGAAAGGAAGGAGAGTGTTTTTAGGTTATGTTTTGATCGCCATTTATTTATTTATTTATTTGTTTGTTTGTTTGTGTATGCGTGTTTGTGTTTTATTCGCATAAGTCAAAAGGTATTAAACCGAATCGCATGACATTTGGTGGGATGATTGGTTATTATCCGGGGACCATTTGACTAGATTTTGGGATCAATCGGGTCAAAGGTCAAGGTCATGAGAAGGTCAACATCTTCTTTTTACCATAGCGCGGTCCATTTTTATCCAATTGGCATGCAACTAATGCCAAAATGTTCATAATGCAATACCCAATCTTGTCATATACGACGTGTCATAATGACCACAATATCCGGTATCAAGTTACATCAATTTACAGTTCCCCACACGCTCATGCCAAGTAGCAAAAAAGTGACTCCGGTCAAGAGATTATAAACGGTCATGGTCAGTTCAGTTAGTAGTTGATAAATTAGTACTATTTAGTTATTTTAATATTCAGGATCAGTGTTTTATTCTTATTAGGAGAATGCTAGTCACTATTTTTGAGTTTTATTGACGCCATAAGATCTTATAGATCTCAAGTGCATCTTTAGCTGTTATCCTCAGCTCACAAATGTTACCTCTTCACACACTTGTGCATAAAGCCGTCGCCGTCGAACCGTACACACCTTTTTTTACTTTACACCTGCTGTACGGTTTACTGACAGACGCCTCGAGGGTGTTGGGTCCCCGGTGGTGGAGCCAGGCAGCCATGACACCTGGATGAGAATGGCACGTGTGTCACGTGTCACGGCAGGTTACCGGGGCCCTGGAGGACGAGGCCACCGCCTCTCATCCGAGTTCAGCATCTAATTAATTAGCCCGTCGCTTGTATAGAGGCGGGGTCCACAATCAGATGCGCTAATGTCTCCGTATGATTTTGTTTACTAAAAACGTCTTAAATGCTCCATCACACATAACATTGAGATCATGTACACTACCGTTCAAAAGTTTGGGATCACCGAGAAAATGTTGTGTTTTCCATGAAAACTCACACTTTTATTTATTAATGAATACAAGATTAATACAAAATATAGTCAAGACATTGACGAGGTTAGAAATAATGATTTTCATTGTAAATATTAATGTTGTTCTTCAAACTTGTCGCTCAATGGAAGGCCAGTTTTAGAGCATAACTGTTTTCAGCTGCGCTCACATAAAAAGATCTTTGTGGAAAATGCAAAAAGAAAGTTATAAAAAATGTAAGAAAAAGGGTTTCAAGGGGGTTCTAGACCTCTGCTAGTCTTCTAAGGCAATAACACAAAACTGGAGATGGGCCTCTACACACCTCTGTATAGATTTCATTAACAAACAGAGAATAGTCATTTACCACATTAACTATATATAGAGAGCATTTCTGATTAATTTAATGTCATTTTCATTGGGGGAAAAAAAAAGAAAAAAGGGGGGAAAAGCACTAAGTGACCCCAAACTTTTGAACGGTAGTGTACTTGTTCCTGTAATCTAAGGGCGAAGAGTTGAGGATACAGTATGCTGATCTTTGGAAATGCAGCCCCTCTAGTAATAGAAGATGCACGGGGCTTGTTTTTGGCGTCAAGCTTTTCTGGAGGGAAATCAGCGACACACAATCCTATTCAGAGGGGATCGGCCACGTGATCTTAAATGATGTCCCATGGAGGGCCACGTTTCTGCAGGATCGGATTTCACTGCGAGAATACAGCGGGTTGAGCGTGTGTCTTCGTGATGGATATAATGAGTTTACGGTCTTTAAGCTGCACCTCCACTCTGCAGTGCTCTAGCTTGCTGTCGATACTTCCCAGTCTGCATCTTTGATGTTCGTGATATCTCATATTGTCAGATTAGTCAGATTTGCTGAGGCGCTAAACGTGTTCGCTGGTTTTTCGCCGCAGTCGTGTCGAGGCAATCATCTCCGATGTGTATGGGTATGTCCCATTGGGGCTTGTTACCTGGACCCACCTGAGTCCCTTTTTCCTCTCCCCCCCTCCCCTCCCCCCCCTCCTCTGTTTACCTGCATCTAGCTACTCTGGGCTCTCTGCTCTGGAACATGTTGTCTCTGCTTCCCATCTCCAGAGGGAGAGCACAGCCTCTTTCCTCCCGCTGTCTTTTCCGCCGTGTGGATGAAACCGTTGTGCGTTCCGAAGTGTAATGCGGTTGACCGTAAAACCGCAGACTGGATATATAATAAGCGGACGTGGTCACCGTGATGTCACCCAGTGGCCTTTGATCAGCTCCATCTTGGCTTTTTGCAACCAGAAGTGATACGAGAGGCTAAATACAACTAAACGCTGACTAAACCATTTTAAGGCAATCAAAAATGAACTAAAAACACTGTGAAAGAGTTAAAGTTCTAAGATGAAAACATCGAGAGCTTCCAACGCCGTCCGAGAGACCCGTCCATCTTAAAGGGGCCACGCCCTAAACTAAGTGTTCCCTGCTTTATCTTCTGTTTTACTCTCAAAGGGACCATCATTTACTCATCATCATCAAGCTACATTGAATAATCTATAAACTCAAGTTTACAATGTTTATACTAACAATATAACGTCAATAATAATCATTACAGGGTTTGTACGGTCATGGAAAACCTACGCCTGGAAAAGTCATGGAAAACAATTAAATCATAAAAGTTTGAATATGTTTTGAATATGTTTTTTAAAGAAAAGACGCTCGAAATATAAACCGGCACACGCTCTCAATACGCAACATTTTCTGAAATGTTCATGTTTGTACTGAGATTTTCAGTTTGGTCATGGAAATTTGGTGAAAAGTCATGGAAATCCACTGGTCAAAATGTGTAAGAACCCTGTCATTATATATCTGTATTTCAAGGGTCTATAAGAATTATTTGACCAATGTTGGAAGGTTTTTCTGCTATAATCTCTCCGATCAGCCTCCAGTTGGTGGTCGTTGCCGCTCACAGTCTCCGTCTGTACTCTCTTGGCTCCGCCTCCTCTTATCTGACCAACTGAAAGTTGCATCTCCGATGTGATTACCAGCCAAGCTGTGAACGGTTCCACATTAGTTCATAACGAAGCTGGCGCGATAATAGGCTCGTGGTAATTCCTCCGGGTGGATCTGGTGAATAAAACTGCTTCGTTAGGCGCACCTGGCCTTCTGGGAAACGTGACAGATTCTCCATAAGTCCCGACTAGAAAAGCCTCTTAGGGCTCATACACTCCGACCACTTCACCCCACGTCTCTGTAATAACCCTTGCCTTTGTGAGCTGACATATGCATGCATGTGTGTGTGTGTGTGTGTGTGTGTACTTTGCTTTGTACCCAGAAGCTTCAGACAGGGTTCGTACGGTCATGGAAAACCTGGAAAAGTCATGGAATTTCAAAATGGTCATTTCCAGGCCTGGAAAAGTTATGGAAAAAACTTAAATCATAAAAGTTTGGGAAAAGTCATGGAAATTTGTTAAAATCACATGTTCATTTACGGCGAGTTTGAAATAATGTACATGTTTTTTAAAGAAAGACGCTCGAAATATAAGCCGGCACACACTCTCAATACGCAACATTTTCTAAAATGTTCATGTTTATACCGAGATTTTCAGTTTGGTCATGGAAATTTGGTGAAAAGTCATGGAAAAGTCATGGAAATCCACTGGTTAAAATGTGTAAGAACCCTGTTCAGAGCACATCCATCTTTTTACACTGTTTTTTTCTGTGTGTTGCAGTGAGGCAGCGGCCCATGCCGTCGCGACGTTGGCAGAAGCCACCCTACAAGGCGGAGGGCAGATCGTCCTGGCAGAGACGGCCGCCGCCGTTGGGGCGCTGGCGGGGGTTCAAGACGCCACAGGTACATGACCCCAGGGCTCGGACAGTCACGGAAAAGATGGAAAAGTCACGGAATTTTAAAAATGGTCATTTCCAGGCCTGGAACAGTCATGGAAAAAAGTTAAATCATAAAAGTTTGGGAAAAGTCATGGGAATCTATTATAATCACGTGTTCATTTACGCCGAGTTTGAAATAATTAATAAGTTTTTTAAAGAAAGACGCTCAAAATATAAGCCGGCGTACGCTCTCGATACACAAAATGTTCTAAATTGTTCTTTTTTTTACCGAGATTTCAGTTTGGGAATGGACATTTGGTTTAAAGTCATGGAAAAGTCATTGAAAAGTCATGGAAATCCATCGGTCAAAATGTGTATGAACCCTGATATCCACCAATGATGTTGCCAACAAGCAAAACACACCACACACAGTCTACAGTCTCTTTGGTTGGTGTCTATGGCACCACATGATAACTTGGTAAAGTACCTATCTAATAGACACAAATGCAAATATCCATATTTATTTAGTCAGTTATATCAAGATATTTTCATCTCCACTAATTGTGTTCAGCAGCCAATGGCGAGTCTAATTAGCCTCTCTGGCGTTAAGCCTCCCTCTGAGCTCCTCCTCCACTCTAATCTGCTGTGTGCGGATGTGACAGCTGGTGGGCTCCCTGCATGCGTATCGTGCAGCAACACTCCGTCTCTTCCGTGAGGCCGTAGACGCGCGACCCCCATCGCCAACCTCCTCGCGTGCATACTGCATCCACTGCTGTGGCAATGGGTGTCTACTGGGATCGGACCAGTTTATAATGGTCCTTGTTGGATCAAATTGACCAAAGAGGAGTATCTGAATGTAAAGGTACCGCCGCTAATCCGAAGATGATTACTAAATGTACACTACCGTTCAAAATGTTGGGGTCACCGAGAACATTTTGTGTCTTCCATGAAAACTCACACTTTTATTTATTAAATTAATACTATATTAATACAAAACATAGTCAAGACATTGACGAGGTTAGAAATAATGATTTTCATTGTAAATATTAATGTTGTTCTTCAAACTTGTCGCTCAAAGGAAGGCCAGTTTTAGAGCTTCTCTCACCAGTGTAACTGTTTTCAGCTGCGCTCACATAAACGTTTGTGGAAAATGCAAAATAAAAAGTTATTTTAAAAAAGGGTTTTAAGGGGGTTCTACCCCTCTGCTCGTCTTCTAAGGCAATAACACAATGTACCACTAGAACATGGAGATGGGCCTCTATACACCTCTGGAGAGACTTCATTAAAAAACAGAGAATAGTCATTTACCACATTAACTATGTAGAGAGTGTATTTCTGATTAATTTAATGTCATTTTCATTGGAAAAAACAGTGTTTTTTTGCTTTTTTCTAAGTGACCCCAAACTTTTGAACGGTAGTGTGGACTCAAAATATTCCATGTGAATATGGATATTAAAATGAAACTAAGCGTGCAATACATAACCTATTGAGTTATGCGTCCTGGCCTTTCCCGGTGTTGACCATGACACGGCTTCTCATGGTCAAATAAGACTTAAAGCCTTGGTCATTGTGTGTGTCAATAGCTGGCTTATTGGCAATTATATTTCCAATGCAAATTATATCTTCTTTCTCACTTCAGTTTTTTGGAAACTTATCATTTGCGATGATAAACAAAGGTTTAGTTCCACATATTTAATCATCTGTCAATCTTATTTCTATCTTCTAGTAAGCATCATCCTACACTGGGATAACACACACACACACACACACACACACACACACACACACAGGACCACTACTCCAGGATCCTCAGGGTCTCCTAAGGAGGGCCAGTCCTCTCCATTATCAGCCCGTGGTCTAATCACTGGCCCAGCTGTCAGCATGTTGTACATGGTGTACATGTTATACATGATGTACATTCACACGCACGTCATTCTTTCTAGAGAGAAGCTTCACTGTGGCAGAATGTTATAGTTTCTTTTATAATATACAAAACCAGAAACCAAACAGGCTATTAAATATCATGAATCTTATTGGCAGCCTTTGGATGTTTCCGTTGGCTTAACAATTTAACTTCTTTTAAGAAATCTGGTTAGTCCAAAATAAATAAAGTACATAAATAGCAGATGGCCCTCCAGAAATATGAACGGTGTGCATTTGCGATACTAATGTACTTTTAAGAGCCGTTGTAGTTTGCCATCCTGCTTCCTGAAACTACGAGGAGTCATTTGGCTGCAATCGCTCACTTAAGAACTAATGAAGGCCGTCCTCCTCCTCCTGAGTATTGACCTTAGCTAATCACTGAAGTGCTCCGCCTGAAGTGCCCCGGCTCAGACGCCGCTGATTGGCTCGCGTCGTGACCCTTCGCTGACACACACTAATGCGTACACACACACACACCACACACGGCCCTTCATGTCTAAGCAGCCGGGTTGGAGTGGCCCGATGAGGCCCTTCACTCGGGTAACTGCCCGGCGTGCCAGGCCCGGCGCCCTCGTCCCTAAGCTCTCCTCCGTAATCACCGGCAGCACAATCACCTGCATCGGCAAAACTTCCCCCTGTCAACAATCACCGGGCGGCGGGATGATCAAGGACCCACGATTACAAGCCGGTGTTCTGTCATTTCATGCTACTTGTCGAGAACTGCTACCTTGTGGTGTTGCACATGCGCCCAGTCGATTTTCCGAGTTTGTTTGACACGCCCATCATGTTTTGCCTAGTTAAAAGTACATTCAGCATGTATATTGTACAGGTAGTAATAATATGTAGTAATGACATGTAGATTAATGAGTGATAAGCAGTTGCTATTTCTTTTGTGTCAACAAATTATTGTAAACATGAGTTTGTTCACATTATCATGATAAAGCAGTGGTTTATTATTAGGGTATTTAGTGTTGAAGATAAACACTTTAACAGTGAAACATTGAACTTTGAAAGAAAAGCATATTTTGATAGTACAATAACATCCTATCAGATAGGGGAGCATGGATCGACAGACACACCTATCGCTTTATGCAGCGGTAGCAAATTCTGACAAGGCAGCAAAAAATGACAGAAACCGGCCCAATTTTCGTCCTTTTATTTTATTTTTCCGATTCTTTACATTTCGTAGGGACTGAAAGGAGTCAAGTCCAGTGTCACGCTCGCTTTACCGGGAGTGGGCATTAGCCGCCGCCCTCCCCTACGCGGACCTTCGTGCCTGTGATGCTGACAGCTTGCAGGGCGGGGCAGAGGCAGTAATCCCCTCAGGCTCACGCACACCGAGAACGTAACGCGGCTGCCTCTTTTCACAGGCGACGGCCTGGACCGCCTCCCAAACACGTAGCCTAGCAGGGGTCGTGCGGTCATGGAAAACCTGGAAAAGTCATGGGATTTTAAAATGGTTATTTCCAGGCCTGGAAAAGTCATGAAAAAAACATAAATTGTCAGTTTTTGAAAAGTCGTGGAAATGTGTTATAATCGCATTATAGCCGAGTTTGAAATGAATCATGTGTTTTTTAAAGAAAGACGCTCAGAATATAAGCCGGCGTACGCTCTCAATACCCTACATTTTTTAAATTGTTCATGTTTATACAGGGAATTTGGTTTAAAGTCATGGAAAAGTCATGAAAATCCATCGGTCCAAATGTTTAAGAACCCTGTTTAATGATTATTTTCACCATTCATTAATATGTTACATGACATGTCATTTAGCAGACGCTTTTATCCAAAGCGACTTACAATAAGTGCGTCAACCTAGAGTACAAACTAAGAACAACAAGAATACAGAAAGTAACATTTCCTCAACATAGTCAAACTACAAAAGTACCACAATAAGAGCTATTTAAGAGCCACTGAAGTGATAATCTGTAGGTTACTTGTTCAGTCTATAAAATGTCAATGTTACATAGCTATGTTTGCATTTTCCAGACGCCACGGTGATGCTTTCAGGCCGCTGGTGTCATCCAAACGGTACAAAATGCTGCAAACGCAAGCAAACCAAGAATTATTTCAAAGAATTGATTGTTTATTTTCCGACTCTTCATTCCAGCTCTCGGGATGCTTTGCGTCGAGGGTCGCGGTGCCGCTGCCGTGTCTGAATCCAACTCCTCTCTTGCTCCCTCCCCCCTCAGGTCTGGTCCAGATCCCGGTCAGCATGTACCAGACCGTCGTGACCAGCCTCGCCCACGGCAACCGGCCCGTCCAGGTCGCCATGGCACCCGTCACCACGCGCATAGATAACACTGTCACTTTGGACGGACAGGCGGTGGAGGTGGTGACTCTTGAACAGTGACAATTAAGGCCCTGGAAGGAGTAGGAGGCGCTGAGCGGCCGCCGCGGGGATTTGTCATCCTACTGTTTCCAGATCATCACGCTGTGTACAATGTCAAATATATTTTAAATGTACATCTGCAGGGGAAGTCGAAGTGAGTCATCAATGTGTTTACTATGTAAAGATATTGCTTTTGTTGGTGTAATTCTTCTCCCATTTAGCTTCATGTTTTTTTTTTTTTTTTTTTTTTTAGCTCTGTGATGTTGAGTATTTAGTATTTATTTCTTTACAATGAACCTTTACTTCAAAACAAAGATTAACCAAAAAGCCCGGAGGAAAGCCACTACTGCTTCACCCCACAGTGTGCAACTATCACTGTCATGAATTTTCATCGTTGTCTCTGTGCTTGACTGTTTGGTTTTTAGGATGCATTTACAATTCAGTGCCATAGTCGGTCCGTTTTCCTCTACCCCTCGATCCCTATTCTAAATTTCACTGTCTCCACCTCAACCTAAAACTCCAGCATTTCAGCTCCCAGACATCTCTCACATTTAGATTATGACATTTTATGTTGAGATGCCATCGTGTGTACTTTTCCCTTTGCTGTTTTAGTGTAGTCCGCGCACATGCCAAGATTTGTGAAGACTCAGGATTTACATCGAGCTGTTTTTTACTGCTGGACTGCTGAGCTTTTGTCCTGAAGCAGCCACTTTGGATCCATTTATGTCCAGTGCATGGATAGGGGCACACCTCGCGATGTTATTTTTGTAACATGAACATGTATGTCACTGAGGACTTGTTGGATCACTGCATCACTTTGTATATCACAGGAAGTTCATATACTTGGACCGGGGCTGCGGTATGTGTGATGCTAATATTAAATATCTTGCAACCAAACATTTGCTTGCCAAGAATCGACTTAGTTCCAAGCAGCTGTAACAGTTGGTTGTTCTCACCACTATTTAAAAAATAAAGTCCAGACTGTTTACCATTCCTTCACTTTCTCTCTTCATGTTTAAGACCCTGTGATCCGCCAGATATGAGATATTTTGATGATGATGATATTCCTTTATTCGTCCCACAGTGGGGAAATTTCAAAAATCCCAGCAGCGGTGCACATC
The DNA here is from genome assembly GCA_036178185.1 of Liparis tanakae. NCBI lineage: Eukaryota > Metazoa > Chordata > Actinopteri > Perciformes > Liparidae > Liparis > Liparis tanakae. Next base: position 12,067,792 of record CM070089.1, on the reverse strand, counting down.
AGAGCATCAATGAAAATAAATATAAAACACAAAACTAAATACTAATACTAAAAATACAGGGGGGAAACAAAGTAAAGTGCTGAGTAAATATCCCACGATTGAGTTTTCACAGTATAAGAATCAAGTAAAACTGAAATTTAAAAAAAGACCATAAAGGAAAGAAATGTAGACGTTAGCCTCACTGGTAAATTTGCTTTGTTTATGATATGCCTCATGAACACAATGCATAACTAGTGCATAACACAAAACAAACCTTTTTCCAGTGGCAGGTGGAGACCAAAACGGAGCTACAATGGTGAATATTGGTTGTGTGTGTGTGTGTAGTGTGTGTGTGTGTGTGTGTGTGTGTGTTGGTGTGCAAACAAGTGCAATGTTTTCTTGTCTGCAAGTAAACACATGAGCCATAAAGCCATAACATCATGAACATTATTTATTGGGCGATATATATATATTTTGTCTACGTTTATCAATTTGTTTAGTTTGCATTTTCTTTAGCAAATAAATATTTCCAATTTGGTTTTAGCTTGAACGTGACCTGGACTTATTTAAATGAATCACCTTAATAGCAAAAGAGACATTCACATACAGGTAGAGTGTATTCCCTTTTTAAGAAGTGCCACATGTCTGCATTGTGTCAGGTAATGATGATATCGTTGCCATAAAGCCCGAGAACTCCCCCCCCCCCCCCCCCCCCCCCCCCCCCCCCGGCCCTGCTGTGACAAACCGGGCCATGATTACATCATAAGCTGCCTGAACCTCCTCTGCTCTAAAGCCTGGGATTTGCTATCCGGGCCCTTCTGTTGCAGAGTAAAAGAGGGAGAGAAGTGTCCAGGCCTTAATCTATCAAGCATCAGTGTGCGTCCCGCTCTTCCTCCAGATTAAAGCGGAGGCAGGTTGCATTCACACACATGAAAATATCCCATTTTCCTTCTTGTTTTATTCTCTTTTCCATCTTTTTTTTTATATTTAGACCCCTTGTTTGGTGGAAAAACACTCCAGCGTGGTGTTTGTCTTTGTTGGCAGGGGAAAACGTTGCATAATGTAATCGTGTAAATGGTTGCAGGTGTGTGGCACGCATGCGCATCAAACTGTCACTGCAGATTAAGAAGGCCTTATTAGTGTGCTCTCTGGGAATAAGGCCGACACCTCATGCCACCTCGGCCTCTCCCTCCTCCATCGCCGCCATCCACTCAGCTACTGAGGCACCGTGCATCCAAAGCTTTCAACTTCACCATTAAAGCTGAACATAACTTAGTTATGAAATGGTTCAAAAGTTCATGAAAGGCCAGAACTTGTGTGTCAAAGTGACGCTCCGAAGATGGGGACTCCAACAGTTATTATAGATGTTAAAGTCATAGTATAGTTAGTTAGTTAGTGTGCATTTGAATACATTTGTATTTTGATATAACTAAAATATTAACTAAAATAACCATCATCGAAACTATATGAGTTAGGCCAGACAAAGATATATTAACTATGTATTAGTTAATAGCGGATTAAACTGGACTATACAACCTCAGATCCAACGCTTGATACATATGTTGCATAGCTCTGACTCTGTTTATATTTTGGAAAATTGACTTAAACCCCAAATAAATGTATATTGTTCACAAATCCAAGAACAATAAAGCAATACATTCAACTTTTTGTATGAAAAATAATCTTAAACAGACCATTTTCTCATTATTCAATTCCAAATAAGCTGTATATTTGATCTCTTGAAGACATATTCTTTAAGAATGCCATTAAGAAATTAAAGAAGTGATGTGTCCCAAGACAACAATGACCGGAGTCATCTCGATAAATGTATATTGTTCACAAATCCAAGAACAATATAGCAATAAATTCAACTTTTTGTATGAAAAATAATCTTAAACAGACCATTTTCTCATTATTCAATGCACAATAAGCTGTATATTTGATCTCTTAAAGACATATTCTTTAAGAAGTGTGTCCCAAGACAACAATGACTGGAGTCATGTTGGGTGAACGCATTTTTCTCGGGTTCTGCACCTGCAGCGGCCCCCGCCTCGGCCTCAGAGCACCGCTCCACAAAGAAAGAGCCTGTGCTGCTGCGTGTGAACGTGTTACCGGTTACATCACCGTGCACTCTTCCAATCATCGCATCCATCTGACGGACTCTGAGCCTGAATGGACGTCTTTAAAACCATCCGACTGAGTGCTCGCTCGCGCTCCGTCCTGGGGGCAATCTGTTTAGTGGTGGGAGACCTCCGGGCAGAGAGGAGGCCGCGCTATTGATTCTCCTCAGCCGGGTGGACGAGCCTGCAGCCGGGGCCCGCGTGGCTCCGCAGGGGGGGCCCGCAGGCCGAGAGGGCCGGGCAGGCAGACTCTAGGGCAGAGCTTTAATCTCCACTAATCGTTTCTTAATACGTGCATGCGCCCTGAACCCCCCACACACACATATGGAGGACTCAAAATGACTTAAGTATAAATAAATAAATGTATAAATGCATGAATAAATATAGGAATAAATAAATAAATGCTTAAATGAATGAATAAATGAATGTATACATGCTTAAATAAATGTATGAATAAATAAATAAATGTATAAATAGATACATAAATGCTTAAATAAATACAGGAAAGAATAAATATAAGTTATAAATCAACAGGACATTGTTAAATAAATATATTTATACATTTCTGTATTTCTTCATTCATTTATTTCTCTATGTATGTGTCCACTATGGAGGACTTAAAATGACTTAAGTATAAATAAATAAATAAATATATAAATAAATAAATGCTTAAATTAATGTATAAATAAATGTATAAATGCTTAAATAAATGTATAAATAAATAAATAAATACAGGAAAGAATAAATATAAGTTATAAATCAACAGGACTTCATTAAATAAACATATTTATACATTTCTGTATTTCTTCATTCATTTATTTCTCTATTTATGTGTCCACACGTATTTCTTCATTTATTTATGTGTGACATTTACGTGTCCGTATATTCAAATGAGCTGGGCGGTCCGAGCCTCTGTCTGATTGGTCAAGTCGGGGAGAAATCCAAACCCCACACTTGCTCTGACAAGAGATAATCTTCTATCGTCCTAAGCATATAGGGTTGGGTCACCGTCTTATGCATTCACAGAATAAATGTGGACCCGTCTGCTTCAGTGATCTGGGAAAAAGCTGTAACTTAATATCCGTCTTAAAACAAAAGAAGGATCCATCTGAGGGCCCATCGATCGTCGGGCCTAATGGAGAGTTTCCCCTGAAGCCTGAGCATCGGCAGACATGCTGATGAAGCGTCTTCCCCCTAATGGAGTCTGATGGTCTAATAATGGTGTCCTCACCTTCAGGACTCACACCTCTGTCCACCTCCAGCCCAGACACTGCGTAAGAACAGCCATAATCTCATTTCACTAATGCTCTGTAGCCTGCATTAGAACACAGGCAAAGCACTGTCTCAGCCCGACTACTCACCAGGGAAACTGTGTGTGTGTGTGTGTGTGTGTGTGTGTGTGTGTGTGTGTGTGTGTGTGTGTGTGTGTGTGTGTGTGTGTGTGTGTGTGAGATGGGAAAAGGGGCCAGGGGGGCTGTGGGATAGAGGGGGCACTGAAAAATGCGGTGTAACCTGAGCCGCTCGGCCCATCTGGAGAAGGCCCGCATTGACAAGGGCTTTATCCCACAATGCACTGCTGCTGCAGAGAAGATCGTTAGAGGGAGTCTGACACACGGATCGGCCTTTTGAAAGTGTTTATTTGCATCACAGATAAAATAATTTGTATGATTAAAATCCCAAAAAAACATCCATCATTTAAGAGAGAACATCAACAGGTGCACACACACACACACACACACACAGAGAACAAAGAGTTCCTTTGTGTCGAGCCCAGACTGTGTGGTTACATACACACTTTATATACGTGTCATGTGTGCGTGATATGTTCTGTAACATGAGACTCACACGGCTAACGGGAGTCAGTTGTCCTGTGAACAACAGCTTGTCCCACCGCCTCCATCTCAGCACTCACCCCCTCTCCTCCCGTTTTATTGGCCACTGCACAGGTCCGACCACGACGTCAAATAAAGATAGCCTGCAGGCAAACGAGTAACAATGCAAATCATATTCGCTAAAGCTGAAGTGTGGGCTATAAAGTAGGATTTATGCAAAGGCAGATAAAGAGGTTTTAATCCCCAGATCCCCCGGTCACCTACATCGACAGACCCTGACCCAGATCTACGGAGCTCAGTGTGTATAGTAGCAGCTTTTTTGGAGCCATACACCATCAATGGACTGCAACAAAACCAACATCTGAGACGGAGTGAGACTCTCCGCCCTGTTGGGTCGGGGAGGGGAGGATGAGGGTCAAAAGGCTGCATTGAAAGAGGAGGGTAAGAAGACACCGCACGGGTTTGCCATGTGTGCCACGGAGCTGAGAGAGGAAGAAGGCCCCGGCGGCCGGCTGGAGGCAGAGCGGCCGAACCAGCGAGTCCCTCGTGCTGCGGAGCCGGACTCGCTTCATCCGACCCCCCCTGCTCGTCAAACCTGAATCCAAGAAGAACAGAGGAATCCATTATCGGGGAAACATAATCACCATGGAGGAAAACGACAAGCCATCGCAGCCTTCCCTTAAATGCACGTGGGGATGAAACTAATGATAATCTTCCTTTATGATTACTATTATTTTTTAGATACATGAACTATCCTACATTGGGAAACATTGGTTTGTCCAATTTGTTCGACCAACAGTCCAAAACCCAAAGTTATTGGAATGACAGTAAAATAACACACTTGACAACCTGGAACAACAAAAAAATGGTTCTCATTCTTACTTAATTAATCGTTAAAACTAGTTCACGAGTCCTTTTCTGTCATTGTGTGATCGAGTCATGCTGTTAGCTTGATGTGTTGGTCCGGGGTCGATGTCTGAGGAAGGGATTTGGGGAGCTGCTGAGAGTTTTTGCATTGATTGCATTGAAAACTCTTGTTTCAAGAAACACTTAAATTGATTTTGGACTGCAGGTCTTATTTCCTTTCATGTTTTTCAGGCTAGCCAATACCTTTTGCATCCTTCTATGTCTATCAACATATTAGAGACAGACACCAAATATATCAGATTTATGCAGGTTTTATTAAATACATGTCTTTTTGTTTTTTCCCATCAGTTGCAGTCATTCATCTATATCTACATCCTCTTAACCTGTTACCTTTGGGGTCAATTTGACCTGATTCAATGTTTAACATCTCTAAAAAAAAAATGATTGACATCCTTTTGTTATGCTTCATATTTCAGGACTTTTCCTAATTTATTGGGGACAACTGGGAAAACATAAAATGCACATGCACACAGGCTGTTTTTCACTTTGTAAAACAAACAAGAAATAGCTACTTTTTTATTTATTTAAAGGGCTATTTAGGCCGTCAACAAACAAACCTCACACTTAAACTTGGGAAACAATATAAATTCTAATAATATTCTCTAGGTTTTAATTGACCCCAGGGGTAATAGATGTTAGTACATTTGCAGGTATGGGGGTTAAAGCTCAAACATCGTTCCATATATATATATATATATATATATATATATATATATATATATATATATATATATATATATATATATATATATATCTCGGCATCTCTTCTTCAGTAAATTGAAGAAGGCGAACGGCGAATGCTTTCCTCTTGTCCTCCTCCGGGCTCCGGTACGTTCCGTGCCCTGACCGCTGTGCAGGCTGCCCTTCAGAGAGACACTGGAGCTTTGAGACCGGGGTGCGCAGGGGAGGAACAGAGTCTCACCCCACCCTCCGCCACCATCAGCCACTCACTCACTCACTAAAATAGCCTATCAGGATGTTGACTGGGAGGCTGGTTTTCCGTCTGTTTTTCAGCTGCTGGACGCTCTCAGGCAGTAGTTGGCAAGTCTAGAACCACCGGAACCAGCTACCCCACCAGTGTGAGTTCTACCATTGCCAAACACCACCAGAGAGCCGCTGCATGGGCGTCTTCAGACCCCCGGACGTGGAGATCCTCCGGATGTGGAGTGATTCAAATGGACGTGAGGAATCCGCTCAAATGAGATGACATGAATCTGAACTGTTTAGCAGAGTGAAGTTACCTTTAATAAACAGAGGGACGGGAACAAGGGGGACATTTACGCATTGTTTGATGACATTTTAAGCCCACTTGTGCAAAAAATATGGCTCCACATCCACTGGAGGTTTTGGCATTTTTTGGGTAATGAGGACCAAATGTACATGCAAGGATAACTGGAAGGAGAGGATGCCTCGCATGGGACAGTGAGGAGAATTCAGAGGTCAGTTATGAACCGAGACACCTGCGAAAATTGCAATCCACGAGGATCCAAACGCGATGAAAGTCCGTCTCGTCCTATATTGGCACTACACATAATTGCTCAAAGTATATATACAGAAGCAAAAATGTGCTAGTGCCAAAATGGGCAAAGAAGAGGAGTGGCTGCATCCAAAACGCAAGCATAGGCGTTGTGATGGAGGCGCATCAGGCCGGAGCCAGAGGTGCGCAACACCGGAGTCATTACATCACAATCCACAAGCCCCGCCCACAAGCACGAGAGGAGAGCCACGGCCGGTATACTCCGCTGCGGGCGTCATCAAAGTGGTTCTTTCTCTGCTCTGTTTATGGCCCTATGGTAATTCACTGATAGTGAGCTCTCACAGTGAATTCTACCAGTGCCATACACAGAACAGGAGTCGTTATCACCCCCGACGCCGAGGACGGAAGCAAAGCTACGCGGAACTATAGAGCGGCCGACCCTCAGAAACAAGAGAGAGAGACAGTGAGAGAGAGGAGGGGCGGAGAAGTGGAACAGGATGAGCAGCAGCCTCCAGAGGTCAAAGGTGACGGGTCGAAGGCCGCTCGGCCTCAACGTGGAGGACTGAGTACACGCCCCCCCCCCCGATCCAAACACCCACATCTTAAAATCACCTGCATGGCCGTGTCTAGATTTCTAGGGAAGGAGAGGTGGAAGGGGCCGGCTGGAACCATCGCGTGCTACGATCATTAGTAATTACGGTCAAAGTCGCGCACGCTTCTCTGTTTTTTTAGATGTGCGTGAATCAAACGACGCGAAACGATGACGTCGATGTAAAAAAAAAAAAAAAAAAAAAAAAAAAAAAATCAATATTAATTTGTGCTATTGTGTTCGGACGCGACGGAGAAACAAACCTTGTAAGACGACATGCGGCTGCTACAAAGAGGGCCCTTGTGGTTTATGGGTAATCTCTTTAGTTCTGGCTCTGCCCCCCCACCCTCCCCCACTCCCCCCAACTTGTCCAAAGGGTGACACCCTAAACTTGACCTCCTATAATCATCTCTGTAGATGAGCATTGTAACATTGCTGCAAGTCGTCTCTCCTTCAATTCCTTGGCGTCAAATGTGTTAAACTAAATGCAAGGCGAAAGAAAATATTTTTTTCTTTCAAAGTACGTGTTAAAGACCGAATAGTTTATGCATCCTAATTGTACAAAGTGAATCCTTCTTGTGTGTTCTGTTGTGGCACGACTAGCTATATGTAATCTATAACAAGTTTTTGAGAATAAATAATTCCCTTTAATAGTTGAGTAAACAGCTCGTTAACAGGTTGTCTGATCTATGCATATATATGTTGGGGTTTGTCACGATTTCTTAGTGATTTACAGCAAGCCACTTGGATTTTTCCAAGTTAAAAAAAAAAAAATCCCAGAAAATGGCTGCCATCAGAGTCAAACGTGGACATTGCAGCAGATCGTTTAGATGTGTTCTCCCTCATTACGGCTCAGTGTGATCATTAAAACCAAACGAATGATGCTATACGCAATACTGCAGCCGAACGATAACCTTCAGGCCATCGCGTGACCTTGGATGCGTCGTCACGAGCATCTCTGCGCTGCGGATAATCCGAGCCGGAGAGGCTCACCGCCCTCGGACGCCCCACCCTCGCTTCGGCCATTAGCTCCCTCGCCCCGGGCCCCGCAGTGCGCGGGCCTCCATTGATTCCTGTGATCAAACCATGTCCTAAGTGATTCCTCAGACGCCCAAATGGCTCCCTGAGCAAGACTCACGTTGCCATTTCCTGGAGAAATCAATATCACTAAAAAGCCAAGTCAAAAAGAAGCTGTGTCCTTTCAGCTTTGCTCTGGTTAGTTGATCCATAAACATTAATCAGTTAATAATGGAGCTTCATGAGAGTTTTTTGATGTATTATTACACAAGTCTCCGTAAACCTTGGCAGTGATATAGATGGATAACTAAATGTGTTGCATACCACTTTACAGATTACTGAACTGATTTTAGTTTGTTTTTATTATCAATTATATTAGCATTATTTCAAAGTATGTAGACCTTTTATATGTATACTTAATTTGTATGTAAATATACATTTTTTGGGGAAATTTATCTGGTTAACAGACATATTGTGTCATCGAGGCCAGCTGTTAAAATACACAGCCCATCTGCATGAGCCCATATCACTATAGGAACCGCCCTTTTTTAGCATGGATAATTTAGACGTCCATATTTACAATAAATGTGTAGGTTTTCTACACCCTGTCAGTTCCTAACTCCCTCCCTACAGGCTACTCCTTAATAATAGTCTTACTATAATGCAACGTTTAAATATGCAATCAGAAGATGCAGTATATGAAGAATGTAAGATAATAGTGACACGTCATGTATCTATAATCTTTATGGATATGGTTCTCATTATTAAGCAAATTGTGAATTGATTAAGATGCTTTCTCTGACAGGAATGTCCTCAGAGGAGCAGCAGGAGCCTTTTGTCTCCGCCATCCTTACTTTAACTCCAGATCCAAAGCCCCTGCACTTAATCGCATTTGTCTGAATCGGGACTAAAGTCCTCAACTTCACGGTTATTTCGGGAGGATTTAGCCTCCTCTAAGTCCTCCAGGACTCAACTAGCCTGTCAGTCATGCAGCCTGCAGCATTGTTCACGGCTTTTTAAAAATAAAAGGCTCGAACATCGTATGAAAAAATATATGTTATTCTCATTTTATTTAAACTACTTGCTTTTTTTAAACTTTTAATTTAGGCAATATTATTATTCTAAGAAACTACAGTTTAATCGCAGTTAAATCAGAATTAAGCACACATTTGATTGCGGTGTTTTTTTCTCATATAATCTTTTTTTAAATAATCCATATCGTCCTGTCGACGTGCATGAAAAGTGACCGGATTTAACACGCAGTATTAATCCTTATGATCAGGTTCAGGCCTCCGGTCTCTGTTGCATTTGGAAATAAGAAGCAGGTGCAACGTGATTGAGACCTACCGACAATCTCAGGTATTATCAGAAATAACATTTATTTAACAGCAACAAGGCTGTTCATTTAAAAGTATTAATGGCGGGCAATTTAATTTAGTAACACTGGAATTATTTTCCTTTTCTTTTAACTCAGAACTAATTCAACCTGCTCGTGAAGCTGGTAAAACTACACCGCATTCAATCTGATTATTATCTATTGCATTTATGTCTTTTTCTGATTTTAAATCGCCTCAATCCCCAAACCTACATCCACGAGACATTCCTTTCTCTATAAATGAGCTGAGGCATCGAGTGATAACCAACGCCACATCTTTCTGATTTTTAGAAGTACAAAAATACCTTTTTATAAAAATATCGTCGAGCTGCTTTCTTCTTGCTCCCCCTCCTATAAGTGATCCGTTTCTAAACTATTATTAACATCCTAACTGGAGTGAAACTGTACAAATGTTCCTACCTTCCTCCGAGTCCATCGCTGTGCGTCACACCTGAAGCTACAAAGTGCATTGGAGCAGAACCCATCAGACCTCTCAGTCCTTACCTGGTCACGACCACGGGAAGAGGCGCACTAGTGAGGTCGTGTTGAGGCAACTGGAGCCTCCGGTGCGCGCTGCCCGCCGCGCGACGCCACAAGCACAACGAAACAAAAGAAATCCAAGCGGCGCTCTGAACTTCCTGAGTATCAAGTGTCAGTGTGAGCCCTGCGCTCCTGTCCTCTCCTGTCCTCTCTCCTGCGGGTTCTCCCCCCCCCCCCACTCTCTCTCTCTCTCTCTCCAAAACCCAACCTCCTCCCCTTTTACCTGCGCGTCCAAATTGCACACTGGCAGAAAAAAAGGAGCACCGTGCACCTTTTTAAAGGCGCAGGCACACAAAGGCGCAGGTCACACGCAGACAGCCTGTCGGGCTACAGAGCCTCTAGACATGGGCAGCTGGTTTCAAATGCCGCGTTTAACGGATACACTACCGACATGGGAATGTATATAATTTCGGATTCTTTTTTTTACTTCAATTTGTTTTTACATTTCTGTGCGTAAAAAAATGTCCAGCCTCTATTTATGGTACCAGTGTTCGTGACGTTTTTTTTCTAGAAACGGGACCAAACAGCTTCCTATCCACTCTTTCCTCCACGAGGAAGAACAACAAGACATATTTACAAGCACCAAAGCCGTAATCCGAATGCACTTGCCTCAGTTGTTCTGCTGCGTTCACGGCCTCGAGTACCGCGGCCTCCGGAGCGCAGTCGTTTTAAGGTGGATCTCCCCGAAGGCGGGGTCACCTTAAAAGTGGCGGTGTTATAGAGCCCTGCTGCAGCCTGAGCGGAGGGGATTGGTTTTGTCTCTGCGGATTAAATGATTTCCTGATGAATCATTTGGACCAACCCCCATTTTAGAATGTCCCGACCCGAGAAAAGACAGAGACACTTTGTTTCTCTCGGTCGGGACATCCAGAGCGATCTATTGATATGTGTGTTACAATTTATTTGGCCAGTTAAATTATAAAAAATAAAATATTTGTTATGCTATTCCCATCTCTATTATATATATAATATATATGTCATATATATATATATATATATATATATATATATATATATATATATATATATATATATTATATATATATATATATATATATATATATATATATATATATATATAGTATATATATGACAAGTAATATATATATATATATATATATAATATATATGACATGTAATATATATATATATATATATATATAGAGAGAGAGAGAGAGAGAGAGAGAGATTTATAGATATGTATATATAATTGTTTCTAAATTCAAACATGTAACAATGTTTCACACACGGACCTAATGCCCCCCCCCCCTCCCCTTTCTCTTCTTCCTTAATTAAAGGCCTTTCCAGGCAGCAACAAGGAGGCCAGAGGTTAGCAGCACCAGCCGTTGTCTGTATGGAAAGAGAAAGACATGCAAGAGACTGTTTGGAGAATATGAACCTCTGAGATTTGTGCAGAACAAAAAGGCTCCACCATAAAAAACTGATAGACATGAAACCGAGCACACATCTGATCAGATGTTCGCGGAGCCGGCCAGCCCTCCATCCCGGGATTAGTCGGCTGATGCTGGTGAGGCTGCAGTCCTCGAGTCTATAGATGCTGCAGGATCAAATGACCACGTCCAGATGGCTAATGATGATCAAATACTGCATTTAAAAAGCTGGCACTATAGTGGATACACTCCACGCATATCGCATATGCATGTATTGTCTGAGGAAAGCAGGAAAACACATTTGATATACCATTAAAGTGGAAATATTTTACTATTTGGTTATCCCCTATATGTTGCTGTCTCCAAAACCCTTCCAGTCTAAGCCATACAACCTGACGTTGGCCTGATGGAGGCCCGATGGAGGCCTGATGGAGGCCTGATGGAGGCCCGATGGAGGCCCGGGGTCCCGTGGCAGCAGCTCTTCTGGGCCCTCGGGCCTCTAGTGGCTCCTCTTCTCCAGGTGAGAGCAGCACCCCTGAGGGAGCCCGGAGTGTGTCGCTTGTTCACTTGTGGAGGCCTCATATATGAGGGCGAGCTCCTCTACGATGGCCAGCCAGAGTCCATTTACCTGCTGTTGATAATTAGACAGATAACTAGGTGGACAAAACTCGTCTAATATTTAGAGGCGATGGGGGCTGGGTTGTGTTACACTCCTTTTCAGAGTGAAATCAATCCGCGGTGACTCGCCGCTGCTGCTCTGCGTGAAGGGACCGCAGCACCGACAGCCTCTCCGGTGCCTTGACGCGGTGTCCAGCTGGAAAAGCTGAAAGAGGAGCCGCGGATCATCTGTGCGAGAGGCCCGGCGTGTATGGGAGATGAGGAGCCCCTCGATGAATATTTAAAACACTCATTTGGTTCGATTGCCGTCGCGCCGGAGCCAGGAGAAAACAGGTGCCAGCGGAGGGATCAGGTGGATGCGGCGCGTTTGTGCCGCCGTGAAGGGGTCCGGGTCCATGTGATACGGGAAGCGGGATGAAATAATAATGCGGAGGGATTCAGTCTGCTGCTCCAAAAGAACAACAGTATATGGCAACAATGGAGATCATGTTATTGGGGATTATAAGGCAGGGCGTCAGATAAATAATAATAGGTTATAAGAGGCGGTTATTTCATCATAAATATATTTAAAAAAATAGCAAAAACAAATGTTGGAAAAGATGAGTTAACTCGACGTGGTGAATAATAGTTGGACTCACGGTCACGTTGGATACACTCATTTAAAAGATTGGTCCAGTGGTCATTTATTCTAAATATTGGGATATACAGTTAAACATGTTCTCATCATTAAATCAAACGAGATAATGCTCATTCATATATGTGGGTGGGAGAAATGTCAATTCTCTCCTGATATAAATCAATTTACAATTTAGCTCCAAGCGGCGTTATACTTCTGCAGAGGATTACTGACATGCAGGGGATTATTTATACTGCACTCGGCACGTGCAGCATCATTACTCTGGGAAATAAAACACGCAAAGATGACAGGAAAATAAGGTCATGAAATAAGGGCAACAATAATACACATCTGAAAAAACTGGCAGCGTTTGGTGGGGGTTGCTTAATTAATATTGAAGGGGCTAAAACTAAATATTCTTGACATTTTAATATTTGTTTTATTTTGAAAGCTGTTCTTTGTACTCCATCTCTATCTCATCTCTGGGTCTTCCGCACCGTTGTCTCTCTGCCGTCTGCTCTATGTTGCAGCAAAGGAGTGTGGAGGGGTTGTGCTGGTGTGTGTGTGTGTTTGTGTGTGTGTGTGTGTGGGGGGGGGGGGGCATGTTCATCAGTGGGTCATCTATTAGTAAAGACCCTGGGATCATCGTAACGCTCCCTCCCCCCCACTGTGCCATGAAGTGGAGCTTGTAACCTGAGAGAGCCCACTGCGCGCCACCCGACGCACGGCCCGCATCTCGGTGATGGCTCACCCAGATTGGTTGACAAGGCATGTTGGGGGATTGAAAAAGAAGGGATGTATAGGGGAAGAGAAGAAAGGGAAGAAACTAAATCCACTTTTTTTATTGTCTGTATCTTTATATAGTCGTATATTACACGACCAACATGTTTTACATGAGGATCCACCGCGTGGACCTGCTGAGGCCAACACGGCATCATGGGAAATATCAACAGTTAAACAGACTATGTTCTATAGATGAGTATAACTTGAGCTGCTGGAGCCTTTTATTAAATAATATGCACATGGCAGACGTACTGCTAAAAGCTTGGAGAAAATACCGCAGCAAACAGTAATTGATCATAACTCGCAGCAGACAGCTCGTGGGCCTAATGTGGAGCCACGGGCATCATAATGCCTTAAAAGGCCATAACGGCCCAGGTCACGTGACCAGCCTGCTGAGTTTGGACCAATCAGACAACTGGCATTACGTCATGGAGGCCCAGCCGTTAGTCTTGACCAACGCACTGCGGATAAAACAGAAGCTTTAAATATTTCATTGAGGATCTCAGGTTGCTGGACTCCTGGAGGTCAGAGACAGACAGCCTGGTCCTCTCCTCCCTCTCTCCTCCCCCCATCCTCCTTCTTCTTGATGCAGGAGAAGGGTGCAGAGGGCTGGGTTTTCGCATCAAAAAGAGTCCTATATGAACAACAGTCCTCAACCAAGGGAGTGATATAGCTGCTGCGTAGTGGAAGGTGTCACATACACACACTTTCAAATGAAATTAATCTGGGAATGTTGAGACTTTCAGTTCTGCATTAGAACTGGGGCAGTGGAGTTTGTAAGATGAAGGCTTTGAACGAGCAGGGAGGATCAAATATGTATTTTGTAATTGGGTTGTATGGTGGGAATTGTATTACCATCACTTTATAAGCTTGACTCTACAAGAGACTAAAAGTAAGACACCCCAGCTGCGTACATTTGGGCTTCTTTTCCCTCTTTCTTCTAAACATCCCCTAACTTAACCCTCCTTTTACCTTCAAATGTACTAACATCTTTTACCCTTTTTGACCACAGCAATTAAAACCTCCAGAAAATATAGAATTAATATTGTTTCCCAAGTTTAAATGTCAGGTACTTTATGTTTGTTTGTTGACTACCTAAATATCCCTTTAAATAAATAGAAATGTTGATATTTCTTATATGTTTTACACAGTGAAAAACAGCCTGGGGTCACATTGAGTTGTGTACAGGACATTGAAAACATATCATGTGAATTTTATGTTTTCCCAGTTGTCCCCAATAAATTAGGAAAAGTCATCAAATATGAAGCAAAAAACATGATGTCAATCATTTTTTTAGAGGCGTTAAACATTGAATGTGTTAAAATTGACCTCAAAGGTCATAGGAGGGTTAATAGAAGTGCATTACTAGTTTACTGAAGTACGGCCACAGCATTGTGAGGACACACATCCCTCCTGTTGGAGCACATGGAGATCACCTCCCTGACATTCCTGATGAAGACCCTCTAGGGCTCCGATCTGGACAGGCTGGAGCTTGTGGCCTGGTGTACAGTAAGAGCAAAGGGTGTGGAGACAGCAACAGCACCACGTATCTTATAATGTGCTGTCAAATAATGAAATATGTCTCACTACGACCTCAAAAACGACACAATGTTAGGAAATGTGACACAAAAAAAAAACACAGCATTCATTCTATAACTGTTAGACATGTTTTGGGCATTTTGTCGTCCTGTTTGCGTGTGTACACAACAGAGATAAAGGATGAGGATGTTGCATGAGCTATAGGCAGACTTCATTTTAAACATCCAACACAACAACATATGAGTAATGAGGAACCCGAGAGTCGTTTCACGTCCGAAATGAAGACAAATGGGAAGAGAGAGAGAGAGCAGATTGCCGCGTGACAGAGAACAATTTCAGAGATGGGATTAAACAGCCTTATGTCACAGCATTTACTCCCCCTGCTGTGATTATACACAGCAGGGGGGGGGGGGGGCAGCCGAGGATGGAGGAGGATGCATGTGACAGCGCCCTCATCTGCCTCTCCTGTGAAACTGCACCCATCACTGCACGTGAAGGCTGCCCTCAGTGCAAGGTTAATCTCGCGCGGTCCAATGTCCCCTTCAAAATAAAAGCCCAGTCAGAAGCTGAAATGCTTGGCAGATTTGGCCCAAAACAGGATGTGCAATGCTATATAAACCCAAACAGCCCTCACTCAATGTATGATGAGCTATACTACTGAAAGCCCAGGTTCAATATGTTGGCTTTGAAGGGATATTCAGAAACCTGGAGAGCTGTCGTCATTCATCACCCCGATTCTGACTGGACCCAGGCCAGAGACGGTGAGACAGGGGCCGTATTGTACAGGCGGGGTGAGACATGCAGGCGGCAGTGAGACAGTGTGGAGCCACACTGACACCTGGTGGAGCTGCTGCTGCTGCGAGAGGCCAGATGCACGTGGAAGACCAACTGTAACCTGAACATTACATAATATAGATTAATAGTGTGGAGACTAACTGAATACAACTATTGGAATGTGTGATATGAGCATTATGGCACAAATGTTAAGCACAAATAGATTATAAAAAGTGTGTTGATCATCATTTTAGTCACTTTAAAGATCATTCATATTTCAGAAATCTGACACATGGAATTCAGCTCACGGAGAGAAAGAAAAAAGGAGATGAAGGCGAACCCTGATCAGAGGACGAGGATCCACAGGTTCAAACTTGTATGAACACAACAACAAAAAGGATGAAAAGGTTCACAGACGTTGCCATGAAAAGAGCAGCGACACGTTAAATTTAAACTCTTTGAGAGCAACGTGGAGGAATAAAATACACAATCACAATGTTGAGTGAATGTGTTATAAATCCTGTGTAAGTCGTCTTCTGTAAAGTCTTGAAGATACAGTCCAACAAATGAGAAACATGAGAATTATCAGACAAAGAACTGTTATACACATTGAATGTTTTATTACAAAAAAGAAGTTATAACAGTTTATTTTATACACAACTATGTATGAGGTTATAAGCCTATTAATAGAGAGCATTGGTCTTTTTGACAAGCATGCCCACTTCACAATGCAAAGAAGAAAAAACAACAAGAGGGAAAAGTGGTTGATCAAAATAAGACCGAGGATGAACACAAAAAAGGAAAAACAAAAACAACGTTTGACTTTTTAACCTTTAAGTATCGCACATTTATACATAGATTCTGTATTAAAATAAACGACCATGCTGTGTGTGCCGGATAATAACAGGATGAGTCTGAGAGCAAACGACGAGGAGGGGAGGAAGCCAAAATAAAAGCACGATAAAACATGGTTCTCAATACTGTTTTCAAAAATAAAATTTAGATTTCAAGTTGCAATGGGGAAACACAGCTGGTTTGAGGACATTTTTCTTTAGTTGAATACAACCTGATTCACAAAAGGCAGTGACTATTCCTCTTGACGTTGAATAAGTAAAAGAATGCGGGAGGCCGCTAAAAAAAGATCAAAGGGCTGTCATGGTTACCACAGCAACGCCGGGCCACAGTTGAGGATATCATCCGTTTAATGCCCAGCAGATGCAAATAATGCTAAAAACCAAACATATAATTTCACCCAAACACGACAGCCTTGTTTTTGAAAAAAAAAGATAAACATGTCATTAGTTCCCTGTTGCACCGTTGCCTCATAATGTGCTACTTTATTCCAATTCTCAACTTGGATATGCCATATTTTTGGCACTCGCATACAATACTGCCCAAATGTAAAAAAAAGGTAAAACAAGCATTCAATCTGAATTATTGAAAAACTCAAGGATCTCACCAGAGATAATTTATCCAAACCCATAACCTCAAAGTGGCGCTTTATGGCAAATATTTAAAAAAAGGTCTCTATATAATGAATAAATACATTTATAGGCAGCTTAGGGAGGAAACGCATGCCGATTGTGAGAGTAGGGTTCTGCATACGGTTTGTAGAGTGTGTGAGTGGATCACAGACGCCACCACACACAGTGAACACATGAACACACTCACATAGCTTCATACTGCCTTGCACATGTATCACCAAGGTGAGCTCTGCAAGTTAAAATGGAAACCATTACCCAGATCCTTCCATAGCCAAAATATTGGAAATGAAAAACAAATTCAGGGTAGTGTCTCCGATCTAACAACCCCTCATCTGCGGAAATAAGTGTGCAAATTAAGATGTCCGATCAGGGATCCTGTGCAAACAGGATCCCTTCATGGAAAGAGGAGAGTGAACGTAGGACGTGTAAACGTCGCCCTTCCTTTGGCGATGAGGCGCAGAAGAAGTCACAAAACTAAAAGTCCATCGGGTAAAAGAAAAGAAGAAAACTCAATGTAGAGGGAATAAAAGATGGAAAAAAACAGCCCGAAATTGCGATTTCTTTCATGGATTTACATCTTAACTCGCAGCATTGAATCAACCACAAATTGCTGAATGTCATACATTGGGCTCTTATTTTGAAATCTTCCAACTAGAGATCCTGGTGGGGAGAAATAAAGTCAATTTGATGCAGTCGGGGTGCAAACATCAGGTCAGGACCTACGTGAAGGTCATGCATCGGAGCGTTGGAGTCAGATCCTACACAAAGAGGGAGCTTCGATACATCTCTTCATTTTCAGATCAACTAAAAAAAAAAAACGTTTGGTGCTTTTCACTCGAATAAAAAACGGACTTTGGTGCTGTTTTTCTAAACTCACCCGAATAGATGATCATTACATTCTTTATTCGACCTGAAAAGTTGTCCTTGATTAATAACACTGTTATAACTGTGTCACTCACCCTGTAACAAGACATGTATCCAATTCATTATTTCTCTCTCTGTGAAGCCTTCCTTCCTTTGGCCCTACACTTCTCTACACGTCTTGTCCTCCTTTATAAGGTGTGCTCTGACACCTTGTGGGTGTGATTGTGCGCCTCAGGAACACCGTCTTGACTACAAGAGAACATTGTAGAGGAGCAAGCAAGACCTAAGCAGCTTTGTAGTGGCGCGACTATAAAGAAAAAAGGAAATTAGGGATCAGGTTCAAAAACATATACTTTCTATATATTAAAAACGCGAACTTTGAGTAAAGAAATGAGATGTTCACGGGGAGAAAAGCCATCGCGACATCGGCGTGGGGAGAAACAGAAGCGGAGGGGTGTCTGTCAAACACACCAGAGGCTAGATATCCGTAAAAACCCTTAATAATAATAATAATAATAATAATAATAATAAAAAAATCAACTTGTTTAAATATGAATATTATAAGTCTGCTTTCTCGTAGTTAGGAAATGAAATATAGTCTCTGTGGCGGCGGGATGGGGAGCCCTCCCATCACTACAACTCCATGTCCTGGGCTTCGTCTTCTGAGAAGTCCGACATGGAGCTTTCGGACGAGGAGTCGCCCGCCCCCTCTTCCTGCTCCTTCAGAGCCTCCTCCGTTGCATATTTCTGGATGTATTCTGCAGGGAGAGAGAAACGGAGAGAGAGATGGTCAGACAGGGAGCCTGAACTCCAAGAAAATACACTGTATATGTTTAGATACTATATATTTGCGAGGTCAGTTTGAACCTTTGATTTTCTGCTTGTACTCCTCTGGCCGGTGGAGGTACATGGCGGCCGCGTCTCCGTTCAGGGGGTCGATGGGGTTGGGGTAGGACAGCAGCTGGGGCAGGAACGACTCGAAGATGTTGGTTAAATCTGAGGAAGGAGGAAAAACGGATTACCACTTCACCAACAGGAGAAGTGATGAGGAAATGCCTCTCACAGCCGAGGCCCGGGGGAGGAGAGAGGCTGCAACGCTGCGCTGGTCTGCAGGGTGTCACTGTTTCCTACAGTCTGCTGTAGGAATCGTCACGTTTACGTGATTTAATCGGTTGCTTGTGTTCCCTCTTGCTTTGGAAGGAATCATTACAGACATCGCTGGGTCTATTCTGTCCATCTTGGTCCGATCGGCTATAAACAGGGTTAATACACATTTTGAAAAATGGACTTCCAGGACTTTTCCAGGACTTTAAACCAAATGTCCATGACAAAACTGAAATCTCATTATAAACATGAACATTTTAGAACATGTTGCGTATTGAGAGAGTACGCCGGCTTATATTTTGAGCGTCTTTCTTTAAAAAACATTAATTATTTCAAACTCGGCGTAAATGAACATGTGATTATAACAAATTTCCACGACTTTTCCCAAACTTTTTTCATGACTTTTCCAGGCCTGGAAATAACCATTTTTAAATGACTTTTCCAGGTTTTCCATGACCTTACGACACAATCTGCGCCCAAGCAAAAGGTAAAATAACTCAGATGGGATTCTTGACTCGATGGTTTGGTTTTATTTTAGAGAAGAAGAACAAAAAAAACTTGATATTTACTTTTTTATTTTTGAAATGAGTGTATTCGGAATTAAGTTGCTGCCTTAGAGTCATATCCAGAATACCATTACTGTAATGCCATTGACATTGATTCACATCTATCTGAGCCCTGTGGAGGGAAATTAATGCGTGAATAAGAAAAAGGAGTAGCGCAGAAAGACGGTTTGACAAAGCGCGTGTACGGTCATGTGACCAAGTCCCCGTCAGGCGCTTAATCGTCCCGTCTGGAGGGGAATATCTTCTGACACACTCCAGTGGGGGAACTCACCATACAGGGCGGTCCACGTCTGGTTGATGACGTCTAAGCACACTGTCCCTGACCTGCGAAGCACAGAAGAAAACAAAGTGAGAGGGGGACGGCCAAAAGGAGGGGGCGTCCCCGGTTCGTCGAGGCTCCTTCTTCTGCGGCCTTCGAGGTCTTCCTCGGCGCCCTAAATACTCGCGTGGCAGTCGAGCGTTTAAAGGAGAGTTTCAGGAGATCGTCGCCAAGTTGTGAAATATCACGACCAGGTCAGACATAACGAGAGTTGCAGTGGAATGAGTACGAGTCAGAGGTGAATGCATCACCTCCAGACGACCAATGACAGGGCAGCGTTTGAATAATTGAAGCATGACTCTCCTTCCAGCTCTGTGTATCTCTGTATAGTACAACGCTCGTATAAAAGTTGAAAGGATACTTCGTAACATAAGCCAACTCTCGTTACGCCTTTTCAAGGGTTAGAACACAACAAGGGAAATATTACAGGATAAAAAAAAGACGAGCCGGCTTTTTACAACACGATATAACAATATATTATAGAATAGAATAGAATAGAAATATACTTTATTAATCCCCAAGGGGAAATTTGTTGACATAGTAGCACCGATAAACTAAACACAATAAAATATAAGAAAGAAAGTGACTGTGCATAAAGTATAGTATGCAAAGTGAAATATAAAATACAAAATAAAATAAAATATATATGTATATATATATATACAACATATCTGTAAATACAGAAATGTAAAATAAAATATATATAAAAAAAAAAAAAAAAAAAAAAAAAATATATATATATATATATATATATATATAGACAGTGTGCAAAATGCAAAGTGTGTGTATATGTGTAGTGTAAATGAAATGAAATTAAATTAAATGAGTGCAGTGCAGAATATATGAAAATATCATTAGATGCTTTTTAACACACAACCGTCTGCATATGATCAATAACCTGAAACAGAAACCAGTCAAAAACATCGACACTTTAACTGCGTGACTGAAATCAACTTACGCTTCGTCAATGTTGGGATGAAAAATCTTGTTCATGAATCCTGAAAAAAGGAAAAAGTAGAGACGATGAAAGTTTTAAAAGTTTTAAAAGATTGTGGACTTATCTCCGTACGACCGTGTGCAGCCCCCACCTATTGACGGCGATTTGAAAGGATATTTGTCCGGCAGATCTACTCGCACCTTCCACACGCCTCCTTCGTACGGCGCTGCGCATGAGGAGAGAAAACCATCGTGAGAACGCCGCTGGAGAACTGAGAACTGAGAACTGAGAACTGAGAACTGAGAACTGAGGAGAAACTTGAACATCACGTCTCATTTATGCACTCCGGAGGAAACCGACAGTGTGGGGTGCACATCGATCTCCTGCACTCCTTGAACACTGGAGAGATGAGCTACACACAGCTCCCTTTGACATTTTCTTTTATAATAATAATAATAATAATAATAATAATAATAATAATAATAATAATAATAATAAAACATAAAATGTCTTTAGCGCTTTTCATAGTATGTATCTTATATAGTATTTATCTTAATAAATATAATAATAATAATAATACATAAAATGTCTTTAGCGCTTTTCATAGTATGTATCTTATATGGTATTTATCTTAATAAATATAATAATAATAATACATAAAATGTCTTTAGCGCTTTTCATAGTATGTATCTTATATAGTATTTATCCTAATAAATATAATAATAATAATAATAATAAAAATAATACATAAAATGTCATTAGCGCTTTTCATAGTATGTATCTTATATAGTATTTATCCTAATAAATATAATAATAATAATAATAATAATAATAATAATAAAAATAATACATAAAATGTCATTAGCGCTTTTCATAGTATGTATCTTATATAGTATTTATATACGTTCCTTAATTGGTTAATTAAATATTTCTTGGAATCCTACGGCCGCTTTCAGGAGCAAAAGTAGAAAAGAGAAACACTTACTTCCTTGTGGTCCGAAAAACTTCACTACAAATTCATTGAGTCCACTGAGGATGGTGACTTCATGCTTGCTCTCGATGCTGTGAAGCCGTAAAGGACAACATCCTCACATGGCATGCATCAGCATAATACACAACGTTACATCACATGTCATTTAGCAGACGCTTTGATCCAAAGCGACTTACAATAAGTGCATTTCAACCTAGAGGACAAACTAAGAACAACAAGAATACAGAAAGTAACATTTCCTCAACATAGTCGAACTACAAAAGTACCATAATAAGAGATATTTAAGAGCCACTGAAGTGATAATCGTTGATTTCATATGTGAAGACTGAATGTGCAGTATGCAGGACAGCGATTCCCAAAACCAAACAATCATGCACGCTCACATCGGCCAGCAGATCATATTCATGTTTCGGGTTTTTTATATATTTATTTTTTATATTTACCTTATTTCTCCGTCCCATTTTTATCATTTTGGTGAATGGTGTGACGGACCACATCATTTCTACTCAAAAAAACAATAAAACTAAATTTGTTTTTATTATTTACATGTATCTAGCATTGATATTTCACTGCTTTTGTGAACTTGGACCTTTGGTAAACCAATTTCAAACACAGAAACAGTTCTTCAACATGAGTAAAGTGGTGTTTTCACAAGAGATGTGACGAATTTATGAGAAATCTAACTTCAATTTTCAGCTTTAGGCCCATATTTTCTCTTTCCACTTGTGCCCGAGGACAATTGGGCCTCATTATATAGAGAGCTGAGAATATTCTGGACTGTTTGATGGGTATGTGTCATATGCAAAAGCCTTTTAAAAGGTGAATTTACATTTTTTTGTAAAATGGAGAAAATGAGCCCAGACTCCAGAGGGTTAGAGAGCCGGAGACATCTCCAAAGTATTTGTTACCACGTGTACTACCACAAACACCTGGATGCATCAACATTAAAATGAAAGAAAAGGGACACAAAAACCAGCTTTGTTTGTTGTAATCAATTCCCAACAGAGTGGCTCCATTAATCCAAATAAACAAATACTCCAGCCAATCAGAGAGAAGCACTCAGCACATGTTGCCGAGTGCTGAACCGAGATGTGCTTTTCTCAAACGGTGAACTACGAGGTCGAAACACTTTCATACTCAGTAGATCTACAAGGCCTCTTTGAGGAAGCTCATTTGCATCACGAGTTATTCCTTTCTGACCAGGCAATCTTACATTTTAGTAAAAAGATGAAAAATAAACCTCCTCCATGCAACACACAGCAGATCATTTGGACTCTCATTAATAATAATACCAACAGCTGGCTCTCACATGACAAACAGTCTGATTGGATGCAGGAATCGTGGAACTAAAAACAAGAAAATGTGAAATCAAACTGCATGTTTTTTAAAGTTGCGTTTGAGTCGGTACAGGAGACTGACTCACGAGGAAACGTGTCATCAGACCGGAGAGGAAGCTCTATAATATCGTATAGTTATAGTAAAAGCAAAAATAAAAAAGATTCAGGTGCATTTAGTGATGCTTTCAGAATCTTGTACAAGTCGGACCCTCGTGACCCGTGATGTTCCCACTTTCCATGCCGCGTTGAGGAATTTCACATACAAATTGAAATGTTGTCTAAATGACTCAGAAAATGTAATTATAAAATGCTTAATGAGCCAACACAGAGTGATACGAGGTATTTGTCTTGTTCCTGGAAACATCGGATGAGTGACTTTATGACTACGATGAATATACCCGTGTCCTCGTATTGTCTTTTATGTATTGTTGTTGTATTTATTGCTTTATTGACTCGTGAATCTGAAATAAAATGAATATATAACTACCGACATCGAGAGGACAACCATAGCTAAAACAACAATTTGCCATAAGCAATGACCCAACTTCTGCCCTTCACACAAGGACACACACACATTCACCCACCAGTGAGGCAAGCGAGGAGGAGGAGGAGGAGGAGGAGGAGGAGGAGGAGGAGGAGGAGGAGGAGGAGGAGGAGGAGGAGGAGGAAGAGGAGGTCGGGAAAGAGAGAAGCTCAGATGCACCGGCTGACTTCTTGTGTGATGTGACACCCGCATGATAATGATGTCATCACAAGTCACACGCACACACACACACAGAGTTCAGTTAAGAGTCACAAATACCACACACACACACCATATCAAGCAGGAACACTCCTCTAATCTGGGCTAATCCCCAAAACTATGTGAATATTAATATAGTAGATCTGCTAAAACATCACATATCGCTTGGTTTGGAAAAATCTAATCGAAAGTATCTTATAATATTTAAATAACACAATCGGGTAAAAAAGGGACAAACCACTGCCAGTGGTTACTGATTTATCCACATATATAATATATATATATATATATATATATATATATATATATATATATATATGTATATAAATATATATACATGCATATAAAAATATATATATATATATAAATATATACATACATATATACATATATATACATGTATATATACATATATATAAAAATATATATAAATACATGTATATAAAAATATATATATATAAATATATACATACATATATACATATATATATACATATATATAAAAATATATATAAATACATATATATATATATATATATATATATATATATATATATATATATATATATAATATCCTCTTATTCTGATATGTTTTATTCCATATAGTAATGCACATGTAGAACTTTCATTGTTACGCAACCAGGATGGCTTCAACCGATTTTAGGTCAATTAACTCCTAACGTTTATTTGTTCCTCAACATCATCGCAACACACTCTCCATCCCCGCCACCTTGGATTAGTAGAGATAAATCATAATCTGGGACTAGCACCGGGTCAATATCCTTGTAATCTGAGACCAGAGAGTCCAATCAATCCAGTCTGAAAACCGTGAACAGTACCAGCAACACGGTCTATATTTAAACACCACTTTAAAACACTGCAATGTGAGAAAAAGGGAATAAAAGACTTCCAGGCCACCAATTCAAACTCCATACAGCACATTTAGGGGCTAAAGTGTAGAAGTATGCAGTAAATAGCATTAACGGTTGCGGTCCAGACATGTCTTGTTTTCCTTTTTGTCCATTTGGGCCTCCATCCCAGTCTGACCTTAGATTAAAATATCCCATCCTGACCACACTCCTTCCAAGTATGGGAAACAAAACATGACATAAACACCACTGTGTCCAACGAGGGGGGGTCAGCCGTGCGTGAACATTCCCCTCTTTGGAGACGGAGACGCGGTGGATCTGTTGAAAAAGGAGGCGCTGGCTGGTTTCAGAGCAGATCTGTCACTCAGATTCCTTTTTAAGAGCGAAAGGGAAGGAAAAAGAGCGTGCACTATCCTTCCACAGATAAAAATACATTTAGCAGGGTGTGTAGGCTCATGGAAAACCTGGAAAAGTCATGGAAAAAACCTCAAATCATAAAAGTTTTGGAAAAGTCATGGAAATTTGTTTTAATCACGTGTTCATTTACGGCAAGTTTAAAATAATTAATGTGTTTTTGAAAGGAAGACACCGGCGTACGCTCTCAATACACACAATTTTCTAAATGTTTCATGTTTATACCGAGATTTCAGTTATCAGGAAATTTGGTTTAAAGTCCTGGAAAAAAAAAAAGACTTTAAACCAAATGACCAAACTGAAATCTCTGTAAAAACATGAACAATTTAGAAAAATTATATTCGTATTGAGCGCTTATATGGCGTCTGCCGCTTTTCTTTAAAAAACATTAATTATTTCAAACACAGCGTAAATGAACATGGGATCATAACAACATTCCATGACTTTTCCCAAACTTTTATGATTTAAGTTTTTTCCATGACTTTTCCAGGCCTGGAAATGACCATTTAAAAAAATCCATGACTTTTCCAGGTTTTCCATGAACCCTGTCTGAAACCAGTTGCTACCTGTGAAGACTTCAGTTTTATACGTGCATCGACGTTTAAAAACTCGATCATCTGACCAATCCACAGCCTCTAAGCCCCGTGATCCAAACTAAACTCATTCCCACTGGAGCGTCATCGTCTGCACCTCCTCGATTGACTCTCAACCCGCTAGACACGAGTTCTGCATGTTTACGTGTCTTATAAACACACAGGGAAAGTCATCATCATCATCATCATCATCATCATCATCATCATCATCATCATCATCACATGCAGTCCACAGCAGTGATGTCATTCACAGCCACGGATCTGGAAGCAGATGGGGAGTCGGACCGCCAGAAACCACGTCACGGCCCGGCTCCGTGACTCGGGTAGATAATCCTGAGACGGGGGCGTGGATGAGAACCAGTTCAACAGCAGCTCCCATTCATACGGACAACAGATGGCTCCCCACAACTTGTTCCATTTATAATATCGATGACATGAGAATAAGTATCTTTCTAAACCAATCTCATATTTCAGATGATTTTTTTCCTATTTGATTTCAAAGCTGTAGATTTGGTTTAAGTAAGAAGTCGTGAAAACAAGTCGATACTACAACATAAGTATCGTGGGGGAAGAAGAAAACAAATCCA
Organism: Liparis tanakae; assembly: GCA_036178185.1. Lineage (NCBI taxonomy): Eukaryota > Metazoa > Chordata > Actinopteri > Perciformes > Liparidae > Liparis > Liparis tanakae. Next base: position 12,041,408 of record CM070089.1, on the reverse strand, counting down.
CGACAAAGACAGAAGCCTAAATACTAATTGTTCACAAAGCTTATGAGTGAAGACATTTTAATTTGGGGCGCAGCAGTGAAGAAGCTAATCACCAAGAGAGAGAGAGAGAGAGAGAGAGAGAGAGAGAGAGACCACTGCCCTGGCTGCCTCTGATAACATTTGGTTTTATGGAATTATTAAGAACTGTGTTAGTAATATGAAGTAGAGCAGGCTATCTCACTGTGGCGCGGCACGTGTTTAAATTCTGCCGGTGCCAGCGTGTGCGGTCGGTGAAAAGAAAACCTTGCAGCTTGTTTTACATATCAATGGGCACATGGCGCCAAAGGCCTGACTCACTGAGATCCACATGGAAATGCCTGGAAGCTTTTAAGTGCTGCACTCTCTGGATGCTGGATGGGAAGTTAATTATCCCTCTGAATATTTCTGTTTCAATTATGTATTTTGAAATTAAAAACAGAAATGTGGAAAGACGGGCGTACAATCCACCTCCCGGGGGCTCAGACACCTTGCAAAGAATATTATCAGAACGGTTTTGAAAATGCACATGAATAAAAAAAATGTGCGGGGGGGTGAAACCCAAACATATATGGGTATGGGTGTATGTATGTATGTATATATGTGTATGTATATGTATGTATGTATATATGTATGTATGTATGTATGTATATATATATATATATATATATATATATATATATTTATATGTTTATCACATTTTTAAATATTTTTATTATTATTATTATTTATTTATTTTTCTTCGATGTCAAGGAATAATCTGTTTGGAAAATGCAAAATAAAAATTTATAAAAAAAAAAGAAAGAAACATCTTTAGAAATCTACTTCCAAAATAAATAAATTGAAGGAATCAAACAAAAAATACTCGGCAGTTAACGCAAAATATAATTATTTTGCGAAGCAGATTTGGTCCTCGTTGAACGCCTGAGGATACCACGCTGTGCCACGGCGCTGCACAAGTTCTTTGTCTTCGCTGGTGGGAGGCGAGCCCACCCACTGCAATCAAACGTGAGTCCCTCAGCTGCGCCTCCTCTCAGCTGCGCCTCCTCTCAGCCCTAAACCAACAGGCCACGTCCAGCAGCATAGAGCCTGAGCTGCGTGCATACGCACAAACAGAATTATCATTAATGATCACAAAACTGAGGAGAAACAACGCCCTGAATCGGAGGCGACCTCCTAATGAGCGAGTCCACGAACGGGCAAGACGTGCCGTCTGTTGTAAAGACCCCCCCACACACACACACACACACACACACACTCACACACACCCCTCTCCGAATGTCAACACTGACATGGCGAGGAAACCGCAAAAAAAAAAAAAAGAATTACAGTAAACTGAGCGACACAGCAGCTCATTTCATCGACTCGACACACACACAGTTGGTGTGTGGAGTGTAGGTTGCATTTTTTTAAATATATATATATATATATATATATATATATATATATATATATATATATATATATATATATATAAGGCTCTGCAGCTTCATACATTTGAGATAAAACAAAAAACAAAAAGAGATGCTTTAACCCTCCTGTTACCTTTTGTGTCAATTTGACCCCATTCAATGTTTAACGTCTCTAGAAATATGATTGACATAATTTATTTTGCTTCATATTTCATAACTTTTCCTAATTTATTGGGGACAACTGGGAAAACATAAAATTCACATGATGATATGTTTTCAATGTCCTGTACAATTTGACCCCAGGCTGTTTTTCACTGTGTAAAACATAAGAAATATCAACTTTTTTATTCATTTAAGTCGGCTGTATGACCGACTGCAGCTCGTTAGATATTCCGCGTTAAAGCAGAAGCGGATGTGAGCGACGGAGGCGGGTCGAGCTTCCCCCCGTAGAAGAAAAACAAATAGAATGTGAAACAAAGAGAGGAACTTCAGTCCATCTGTTTTTCGAAGGGAACTCAGCCGTGCGTGCAGGAAGCTGGACTGTTAGCACCGTGGGATTAACGTCTGCTACTGTCAGGGAGGCCGGGCTGGACCCCCAAAACAGGACTGTCCCTCAAGGTGAGGCCCAGAAGGGGCCTGATCCAAGAGAAATTTAAAAAAGGATAAAGAGCAGGAACGTGGTTCGGGCTGAATGATGGAGCATATTTGATAACATAGCAACGGCGAATGTGCACTCACAAAAGAGTCGCACGCAAAAAGGATATGTCGGTACAAAGAAGCAGCATTTTTAAAGATAAATAAGACAACTAGATTAAAAACACAGCCCTAAAGCACCTCACATTTACACCACCGTTCAAAAGTTTGGGGTCACTTAGAAATGTCTTTATTTTTCAAAGAAAAGTATGTTTTTTGAATGAAGATAACATTAAATTATTAAGAAATGCTCTCTATACATTATTAACGTGGTAAATTACTATTCTAGGTTGAAACACCTGTTTAATTTTTTTTTAATATCTACACGGTTGTATAGAGGCCCATCTCCAGTGTTCTAATGGCACATTGTGTTATCGCCTTAGAAGACTAGCGGAGGGGTAGAATTTTAGAAAACCCTTTTGTTATGTTAGCACAGCTGAAAACAGTTATGCTTGTCAGAGAAGCTTTTCAACTGGCCTTCCTTTTGAGCTTGAAGTCTGAAGAACAAAATTCATATTTAAAATACAAATCATTATTTCTAACCTTGTCAATGTATTGACTATATTTTATATTCATTTTGCAATTCATTCGATAAATAAAAGTGAGTTTTCGTGGAAAACACGAAATTGTCTCGTTGGGTGACCCCAAACTTTTGAACGGTAGTAAAAGTCTAAAGACAAAAGCAAATCATTTGAATTGAGGTATTATACGATCAGCTTTCCTAGGACTTGAACGCACCATAATTATCTCCGTTCAGCCCTGCTAATTTCATACCATCACTGGTTGTCTTTGTCAGTGTTTAAGCTTCTTACCATGGAATAAATATGAACCTGTTGCTACAACAAGCACGGAGGACAAAGTGGTAATTGGGCCGTCGGGTGCACCGTGTGGCCAACGCCTACCGAGGAAAGGAAAAAGTGGCTTCAGTGAAGTCCCATCAGCAGAAATACTGGAGATCCAATCCCAACAACACACCATTTGACTGTAGAAAATGTATTTCTGTTCCTCGTGTGCTTTGGTTCTTTGGCTTTTCTGTAACCCTCTAAGCTTCTTTGTGTCTCCGGCTTTAGTTATTTATATTCAGGGTTCTAACACATGTTGACCAGTGGATTTCCATGACTTTTCCATGACTTTTCCATGACTTTAAACCAAATTTCCATGACCAAACTGAAATCTCGGTTCATACATGAAAAAGTAAGAACATTTAGTATTTAAACAATGTGAATGCCAAAGCATACAGTATACATTTAATGAAACAAATGAAGAAATAAAGAATAAACATTTGCTTCCCGAGCTATGGCCATCGAACTTTCCAGTAACGGTGCGTTCACTTGCAACGCGGAAAAACAAGAAAATTCCGCCGCCAGTATTGAGAGCGTACGCCGGCTTATATTTTGAGTCTTTCTTTCTAAAACATATTAATTATTTCAAACTTGGTGTAAGTGAACATGTGATTATAACACATTTCCATGACTTTTCCAAAACTTTTATGATTTAAGTTTTTTCCATGACTTTTCCAGGCCTGGAAATTACCATTTTAAAATTCCATGACTTTTCCAGGTTTTCCATGACCGTAAGAACCCTGTATTTATATTACACCATAATAACCAGCAGTGTTCATGCAACTTCATCTCCAGTCCTGAGCGTCCCCCGTTGGAATGAGTCGACGGCAGAGCGCCGCCGGCTCCTCGCTACGGTAAACGGCGTCCAGTTGGTTTCAGCCCTGCGATAATAGGGCCGGGTGCAGATTAGCTGCCCGTGTGACACGGCAGCGGGAGGTGTGTGTCACATGGGGCTTTTGTAAAACGCGAGACACAAAAGACTCCAGCGCTGATGCTGCCCGGATGTCATGTTTCAAGTGCACAAAGGGGCCGAAACACCAAGCGGAGCGCAGATAAAGCTCAGAATTGGTATTCCAGTCGGGGAGGATGAAGGGATGCGGAGGGGAAGGGAGAATAGAAGAGCGTGCAGGTGAACACTGACCCACGAAGACTACTTTACTCCCAGAATAAATCAAGATTACTGAAGGCAATGCAAGGTTTATGGAAATGAGGGAAAGTCTGAAACTCTCCTCCTTGGTGTTATGGATCCACATCTTCTAGCTTTTTTTACTGCATACATCCCATTGCTTTCATAGCACGCAACTTGTGCAGTGTGTTTGTTTACCTGAAGCCATGTGAAAGAAAGTATGGAAGGTTTCACATATTTATAAAAATAAATAAATAAATCTTTATTTTATATAATTGTTCTGATTTATTTTTATTTCAATTTAGGGTAGGAATTTATACCTACCTATAACTTTTCAGTATTTCTCTTTTGTATATTATATAGAATAATATTGTATTGTATTTGATTTGATTAACTGAATAAAATACACAAACAAACAAACAAACAATATAGCATGCAGTCATCATTTTGAAACCAATATGAACTAAAAATGCATTCTCTAAACATCAGTTTATCAAATAGGAGACTTAAATAAATAAATAAATAAATAAATAAAGCATACATGATAATGTCTTGAGGGGGATGATTATGTAAATAGTATAATACACAACATCTTCAGGTCATTCTGGACTAAATACAAACTGCCATCATTATACACAATTCCTTTTCTGTCCCAAAATCTAATTGCCAGACAGCATAAGAGGTGTTAGCCTTCACAACAGGCTCACTTCATTGTACTCTGCCTGTGCTCAAATTCCAGCAGCTCACAGCGTGAAAGCGTTTGAAAAGCGAGTGGAACGACGAATACGTGCAAATAATAGCGCGACTACCTATTATGTGCAGTCAACCCCACAAAGCAAGCTGAACCTCAAGCCGTGTAAATGACACACTCTCACACTCTAGTTCCAAAATTAAAGCAACGTGGACCTGTGGTCAAAAGCCATGCGGGAGAATAACTCAGATTTAAGGTTTCATGACTAGTCTCTTGCCACTCAGGATTACTGCAACGAGGAGGTGGGAACGAGTCAGGGGGATACAGGAAAAACATGACGTCATGTCAGTGTAAACCAACCCTTAATGTTTCCTCTGTGACTATATTTCATTCGATGTTAAGAGTCCAGTTTTCTTGCATCCAAACACAACAATAGTGCATTCGGTGGTGGAAGCAGCCTCAGGACAACACTCAAACCCCAGTGGTACGACACGCTGAGTCCCTTAATAGTCTCTGGTCTAGATCAGGGGCGTCAAACATATCCTCACCATGGGTCACATCGGCATCACGGCCCCCTCTTAAAGGGCCGGTGTACCTGAAGCGCTGTATAAACTACTCCCGAACATACTGTTAGATAACTCTCTTTGCATATGATTATTGTTTATTCAAGAGTTGGAATATTATACACACAAACCTTTCTCTAATACACAAATCCATTTAATTTGAAACCTTCAAAATAAAAGCACAGGATATAAACCGTCAAGGGCCGCATAAAATGGTCTAGAGTCCCAGCTCTCTGGTGGTGAGGGCTCTCAGTGTCATCACGTAAGAAAGAAGCCGCTCCTTCATAACAGGCAGTGTGGGTTTCTGGTTTTGGTTACATTAGGGGGGGGGGGGGGGTAACCTGGAAACCTGGATTACTCCCGATTTCAACCAAACAAGACCAGTCAGCAGAGAACCTACATTCTGCAGACCTACATTTAAACACACATGGCTGACACCCCCAAACAAACACACGTCATCGTGTGGAAATAAGCAAGCGGCGTCGAGCAAACCTGCTCTCGCCTGACAATCGAGTAGCTCGAGCAGGAGGGGCGTGGACGGCTACTCCAGGGCTGCTTATCTGCGTGTGCCGCAATCCTGAAAGACTCTGGGGCTGTCTGGTTATGACACTTCGTCACGGCTGCCATCGCCTACACTTTAGAGGAGAGGGGATGGGGGAGCGTCAACTTGCTCGAACACGAATCGACGCTAGATAGCAAACGGGATAAAAATGCCTCAGGTAACGGGAGGAATATAAAAAGAAATAGCTTCAACATCCTGGTGCATGTGTATTCACATGTAGGCCACTGATACTCAATTTTTTTGGTCTATATACAATCTGACAAAGGACCGAACAATCAATATGACTTAAACCTTTCCCTTTTCAACTATAATATTGACCCTGTTGGGAGAAGTTCACCTTATGAACTAGTTCTAGCCCCATATTTGACTAAGCTGCACAGCCATCCCATCAGCTGTTCCAAGTCCCTCCCTCTTGTGGTTTCCGGATAGTAACAGGCCACCCAATCATTAAGCTGGTTTCCACTGCGCTGGGACAAAAACAAAAAAATACTTGTGTGATGATCTTCTTGGAGATCTCGTGGACTGGTAATGAATCAGTACGCCTCCATATATTACATTACATGACATGTCATTTAGCAGACGCTTTTATCCAAAGCGACTTACAATAAGTGCATTTCAACCTAGAGTACTAACTAAGAACAACAAGAATACAGAAAGTAACATTTCCTCAGCATAGTCGAACTACAAAAGTACCATAATAAGATATTTAAGAGCCACTGAAGTGCAAATCTGTGTTTTAATACAGATATTTTGCTGTTTTCAGTTTCCGGCGGAAGCTGTAGAGACTTTCTGCTGATATAGAGCTCCTTCTGTCCACCCTGAGTGAAGATGAACAATGAGACCAAATCAATGTATGACAACGACTTGGGGAAGACAGCACACTTAAAAGTTGAAGCATTTCCACTATGAAAACGCCTGCAGGCCGATGCCACATTCATTCCGATACAAGCGAACCGCTGCAGCCACTCCACGATGACCCAAGTGGGCCCTCAGTGAGCCTCCAGACACTTAAGTGCGGTGAGACACTCGGATCAGGTGGCCATTTTGATGGTGGAATTAACCAGCAGACTAGCCAGACAGTTCTGCAGCGTTACAAAAGGTACAGGAAGAGAAAGTGGCAGATGTAATAACACGATTATTAACCCTGAGTGGAGTGATTATAAGACCCACAGAGCTGCAACGACGCCAAAGGTTTTTTTTCCTTTTTCTTTTCTGAGAGCAGAACAAAAGACAGTATTTTTGCAGTTGACGTTATGTAAACAAGCTCTTGTGTCAACGTGTAAAAAAGGGTCAGTTTGACAACAACTGGCTGGACAAAGGAATCACATTTCCATTTGGTTTCTTTTCTTTTTTAAGAGTCAGGTATGAAAAAAAAGAGTATTATCAGCGTCTGTTTTCTAACTAAACATCAAACGAAAACGTTACAAATACGCAGAGTTGGTGAAATGCTAAAGACAATCTGAGGAGCGGCTGCAGGTTCGCGGTGCAGAAATAACTAACACACACTTATCTTTGCTAGCAAAATGTTGTTTACACAAACACACCAGTGGTTCGCAATGAAAGCTCTCTGCGTTGGGCTACAAACAACAGGCAGCGTCAACACACAGGGTTTCTCTCGTATAATATTCCACACATGCATCAGGACATTAGCTGACAACACAGCGCACGAGCGACTGTTGTTTACGTTCTCAGAAAGGATACAGTTTCACCACGTCGGTATCCATTCGCCTTTTACCCGGACTTGGAGACGACATGATCCCTATTTCCACAGCAGAGCACCAGCAGGTAAACTGAAATCTAGCCCCCCGAAACGCTAGACAATCTAGCAAACGGTACTATCCGAAAGTTAACATTTGTTTTCGGAAATGTTAACAGCAGCAAAAAAACGTCTTGAGGGTTCAATCTCTGTCCCGATGAGTCGCTGTTAGACCCGCGCCGCTCGCTGCCTCTGTGCGTTCTGACCGCGGTCCTGACAAGTAGGGATCCCTCTGCGCACTACGTCATCTACCTGCGACCAGACGTCACCAGAAATGTCCATCTTTGTAGTTTTATTGATAACACCGTTTTTCCAGTATCCTACGTGTAATTGTACGCTGCCATTTTTACCTTCGCATTGAAAATGCGGAAGATTATGTTTTGATCGCCGTGTATTTATTTATATGCGTGTTACTCGCATAACTCAAAAAGTATTGAACCGAATCACATGAAATTTGGTGGGATGATTTGTTATTATCCGGGGACCATTTGATTAGATTTTTGCATCGATCGGGTCAAAGGTCAAGGTAATAAAATGGTCAAAATCTTGATGGATGAACGGATAACAGCATATAACTGATATCGTCCTTCAGTGAATGCTGAGAGATAAAAATACAGCTATATATTTAATAAATGAGCTAATCCCAAATCACATCTATGTAAACCCACCCCCATTCTGTAGTCATTCGCTGTGCAACCTGCAAAAACAGATAGGCCTACTGAAATAGTTGCAAGAGCCAGTACTGTGTATATATGTTCATTTTATTCACTAAAGTATTGTATTCAATTCTAATTAATCCTTTTTTAAATGTGAGTGGACCAAAAATCCAAGTGAAACCAACTTTTAGAAGAGCATTTTATTAAACTCTTTCAGGAAACTCCATGAAGATAAAAGCACATGCGAGATAGAAAGGACTGTATTAAGAGGCAACACGAAAGTACAGGAGTTTGTAGTCTAATTCAAAACAGGTTTGAAATGTATGGCACATGGTACTACTTGCAGGACTGACATTAGCGAACAATAAAGATGTTATATCGTAAAAGAAAGTAAACATCTCACTACTCGAAAAGGGATTGTTCTTTCCAAAAGAGAACTCATATCCACGCTACTTTCCACGCACAATAGTACACAAAATTGATTCCTCACAGTTTTGTATGCTCATGTGAGGTTAAACATTGATCACTCTCTCAATTGACTCAACATGAAGGTAAACATTGCCTTTCCAGTGTCAAGTCATTCGGCCCTTTCTCACGATAAGGGATTTCTTGCCTCTCGTGTTCTACAGAAATCCAGACCATCAGGATGTCACGGCGTCCTGCTGAAGCAGACTTCATGTGAGGCTAAGATTAGTAAATGCCCTTTTTGTGGCCAATTTATACGTTGAGATATTACCCATTACTAGATGACTTCTGATGCATACATAAGATACAAGACCAACAGGCCCCATTATATGCAATTCAAAAATGTTAAAAGCCAAATGGGCATCTTTCACATAGTTCACACAGAAGTTGCTCATTTATTTTCCAAAAAACAATCAACTTTCTTTTCCTCCAGAGACACTGTAAACACAACTGTGACAGATGGCATACATTGTTATGATATGACATCCCTGTCATTGGGACTCCCGACTACGCCACACAAAAAAAGAGGGCAGGTCAGTTCATCACTTCAGTGCTGTGATGCCGTATGGATGGAGACGGTCTACTGAGATGGGGCGGACGATGCCTGCCACTGACGGAATATAGCAAACACCCTTTTGGACTTGTCACGAGGGCCCTGGGAGGAAAGAGAGTGTACAGAAATGTCAGATATTGTTTAAATTAAAGCTACATAGAAAAGAATTAGCATGAGGTCTACGCATGTATTGCTCTGCATCATATTCCAGAGGATGTGATGATGTCATTTTATGTAGAGGGTACACATTTTTGACTTGCCTGTCCGGGACTAGCTCCAGCTGTATCGGAGTTCTTCTTCATGGGCATGAGGAGGTCGAGAGCGGCCTTCCAGCCCTGCCGATGAAGCGCAGATTCTTCATTTAAACAGGGGATCGCCCCTGGATCCACGTTCTCCTTCCCCACGGAGATCCACGGACACCAGTCTCTGTGCTGAGCGAGGGGGTCAAATGTATTCTTGTGCACAAGCCCATCCTGAAAAAGTAGGAAGTAGCATGTAAAAAAAAACGATTCACAATAATGCATAACAATCTTTCTCTATCTTGAATTAGGTAGTGTATAAAATACTGGATAAAGTGAGAAGTCATGTTTCTCTGAATATAAACCATGTTTAGATACAGATATAGTATGTGTGATCTCATTGTGCCTTTAAGAGCTTGTTTTTCTTAAATGTTTCGTGCTAATCTGCGTGAGGAGAGGACCGGCAAAACACTGCTTGCTGAAGAGGTGCTTTTGATGGTAATCTTCATGCCTAGAATAATGCATGCCTCTTCTACAAGTGTACAAATCATCAGTCATTTTCTGATGCTACTTACAAAATAAATGTTCTCGCAAATGTGGCAAAATCTGTCATGCAAGAATGCACAAATTGTGCAGCCCTATCTTGAATATTGACACTACTCTTTAAACTGATCTTAACTTAATGGCACTGTATAATAAACCCTACAACTGTGTGTGAAATCAGCAGTAATGTTAGTTCTTACGGGGCCGCCAATTGATGAGAGGCGCAGGCGTTTAGGAGGGTGATGCGGGCTGGCAGGGCCATCGGATCCAGCGTTATCCCCTTGTCCTCTACCGCGAGTTGCCGACCTTTTGCCCCTGGGCGAAGGACTTTGCAGCTCTTCACTGGGACTTGGTGAGTCTCTGCTCTGGGAACGCAAAGACTGAGGGGAGGAGGTTCCATCACCCTGTAACACACGCCCCAGCATGGTTTAAAAAAAAGAAGAAAACATTCCCCTTGCCATTGTTATACATAAAGCATTCAGTGATATATGCAGATTAGTCTAGCTTATAGCTTGCCTGGTCAGAGCGGGTAGTGTCCTGGCTCCTCAGCTTCATGCGACATGGAGTGGTAGCAGGGGTGGATGAGGCAGAAGCAGGCTGGTCCTTGTGGCCCTCATGTGTGGGCGTTAGAGGAGGACCTGTTGCTTGAGGGGGCGGGGTCACGGCGTTTGTTGAGACGTCTTCGTCGGATCCCGTGACCTCCATCTGGTGGAAGTTCCACAAGCCCACCTTGCGCATACAGTACGAGCAGGTGAGGATGGGCAGGTTCATTGCCTGCGAAGTTGGGCTAAGAAAGAGAAATTCATTGCTCAGGCATCTTCATTGGATTGATGTGCTAAAACAAGGTGTGCCGCATTTCTCTCAGTTGACTGAATGTCCTTTGATTGCATTTCCTTCCATGTAGCTTGTGCACCACTAAGGATACATTTTAATTGAATTTGTGCTGCTGTATGTGCTTAATTTATAACAATATCAATATGCGTTATTGTAATGTGTGTGTAGTGTGTTCCAACTCACCTTGCAGCCCAGCCACAGAGAGAAACTATGCATGCAGCCACCTGGACCGCCAGAGATTCAGAATATGAAGAACCTCCTTTTCTTTTTTGTTCGTCCTCGATCAGCTGCAGCACAACACTGATAACATCCTCATTTAAAGACTGTAAAGAAACAGTGGACGTTAATGTACAGGTGAACAGCTAAACATTTTATGCTTTCATGGTGAATACTTGAAGTTTGTTGACAAATAATTTGACTGTCTTTTCCATAATCTCCTGACTAAAACAATCTCTGAAAAGAAATATGGTCACTCATAATGCTTCGGAGTGCATTTTTGTCCGTATCCATAAAGAGTGGAAAACCCTTCTCCAGCCTCACCATAGACTTCAGCTGCTCCGGCTTCATGGCGGGCAGCTGCTTTGCAAGGAGACAGGTGCTCTTGAAGCGCTCTAAGAAGGCAGTGAGCAGTGCTGATGGTTCACAGGCTGGAACCAGCCAGAACCGCTCTGAAATTACATCCACATTAACCATAAGCATCACATGGAGAACTCGGGGGTAAATTTGGCTTAAAATTACAGGACATAATTTGTTTGCACAAATATGCAAAACGAAATTCTTGCTCCTACCTGGGCACGGAAAGTCAGGCCAGGGGCAAAACTTCTCATGCTGCGTCTGAAGCTGCCTTGATATCTCTGCAATGCGGGACGCATCTATTAGAAAAAAGAAGAAGAAAGGTGACTCAAACTTTCTTTTTTTGGCAAAACTTAAAATAAAGTGTGTTCTTGTCTTTCTCTGTAGATTTAATTTTGGCTCACGTTTGTTAAAGTCTAAAGTCGGTTGTAATGCTGCACAAAGGAACACCTGGCAGCTGGAGCACTTGAGCATATCACAGGCAATGTTGATCCAGCCATACCGGGCACACATCAGGGGGGACAGTGTGAAGGGTTTTCCTGACCATTTCAAACAGTGGTATGCTAAGGAAAATGTTACGGTACTCAAGACACAAAACAAGCATCACCACACACACACACACACACACACACACACACACAAATATATTTTTCTCTTCTCAAACTGGATCCAAAAGGTAAAAGGATATAGAGTAGGATTCCACTCTTGAGAAAAAGGCATCTTTGTTCGTTGCCTCACAAGTTGCTTGAGCTTTGCTTTTTACTTCCAGAACGTCCCCATTTCCTTGTCCACTGAAATTCACACAATAGGGGAAAACAAATCTTCAGTTTCCACATGCATGCTTCTTAATAGAATAAACACGAACTTGCAATTGATTACATCTACGTGGCCTGTATAGTGTACAATTCATAATCTCCTCATAACCATGCACAGGCAGACAGTGAAGGCTCAAAGTGACACAATTATGCAACAACTCCACCTGCATTTGTAATAAATACACTTCTTTTTCTACCCGTTTGCTAAAATAACCAATGGTAGGAAATCAAAACGCCAAATGCATCTAATTCAAGCTGCACGTCAAGTGGAAAACAGCCCAGAAGTGAAGCGCGAACTAATGGGATCATCGTGTTCCAGCAAAACTTTCGGTTCCCACCCCCTTATATCAGTGCATGGGAGAAATAGCACAATGGCTGCCAGAGCACATTTTTTTCTGGTATGCACACTAAATACAATAATAATAAAAAGATGGGGAAACTGTCGTTCGTGATACATAAGCTCCTGAACCTGTGGACACATGTTTTTTTTCAAATGAAGCCGAGCCACCGCGCTAAAGCCGCGCAGCTTCCAGGCTAAGTGGCTAACCAAATTAGCTAATGTCAACTTGCCGGCCCCTTTAAATCTAATAAATTGTCACGCGATTGTTAAATTTTTTTTTGCACCTGTTAGATCCGATATCTGTTGACGACAATCCCGCATTGAGAAGTTCGCGGACTTTTTCTGGAGATGCAAATGAAGACTTTTGTTGATTATTGTTGCCGAGACGATCCCCACGACTGCCGCTGAGAGTCGCCATGTTCGGCTCTGTGGTCCCCCCGGAAAATACAACTCGGACCCAAAGGTTCCGCTTTGAAAGACCCCTACCCCTCCGAAGGGACCCGGACCCGCAGCCGCATGAAGAGGTCATCAAATAAAATGTTGTTATCAATGTGCAGTTAGTGCACTGTCCCTTATTAAATAAGCCATTAAAAAATGGATCTGTCTGGACTACGTCATTTTAATTTGGTAGGTGTTACCTGTTACCTGGTATACATACACAGTGACTACACTTTTAAGATAAGATAAGATATTCATTTATTAGTCCCACAGTGGGGACATTTCAGGATCACAGCAGTGGGTGTACATTAGAGCATTAATACAAATAAAAGATACAAATAAAAACACAAAACACAATACTAAATACTAAAATACTAAATACTAATACTAAATTACTAACTAAATACTAAATGCTAATACTAAAATACTAAATACTACAAGGGGAAAACAAAGTTAAGTGCTGAGTGAAGTAGATGGTTGAGTAGTGTTTGATGACTTATATTTAGTCATTTTGAACGCAACAGCAGAGTGAACACCACTCAAATGAAATCTGACACTGAACAGGGATCCCACATGTCAAGGATCCCAAATGAAATGTTTAGTTTCAGCTATCAAACTATTATTATTGTGTGAGGTATAGGAAGCCATGTTAAAGCAATGTTATCTTATATAAAAAAAGGGCTAGCGTATTCTGAAATGATTTGATATTAATCAATAACATTGTTAATATGCATTAATTTCCCTGTGGTAATATTTCTGGGAATTGTGTGGTTTTGATGTTAAGTTAACCTTCTAAGATTACTGAAAACATACTGTTGTTAATGTTACAATATTTGGACTATTGTGGTCTTAGGCAAATTAGCTACATCAAAACAATAAAAAAGCAGGTTATTCTCAGAATAGAACATAATTGCATAGACTACTTGCATTTAAACCTCAGTGATATAACTCTTTACAATATATGTTGAACATATTGAAAACTAAAAAAGTGAAATTGTGACTTTTCTAGTGTTCGTACTTAGAGTGAAACTTGGACTTTCTATACAAGCACATGAATACTACCCGAGCCCTGCAGGTCACCGGATCACGCACTTGGCCAGAGAACAAACAAACAAACAAAGTTGTTGTTTTGGATGCCGACACGCGCAGGCCCCGCCCATCTCTCATGACGCAACTTCCTAATAACAAGCCCTCTGATTGGTCCAGTGTCTCAACCCGGGGGGGGGGGGGGTAACATTTGTGAATGGTTTCATACTGACTGAGCTATGTGAAACGATGATGTTTTATCAGCACTTTAGCATATGTTTATTTTTATATAATGTGACGGTCTCCGGGGCTGGATTGTAACGGGGACACGATGGCGGACCCTGAACGCGCGCGCAGTCCAGACCTACTGAACAGATTCGAGAAACTGACACACAGGCCGCCGCACGGTGAGACGCTAGCAGGTCGGTCAACACTCCGCTAACGACGAGTTGTTTCACTTAACGCTGCCCGTATTCTGCCTGTCAAACAAACACCGTGTGCACGAGAACAGCTGCTCCACGCACACGCGCGCACACACGCACACGATGCCCGCCTGCTGTGCGCGTGCAGGGTTTTTAAACGCGTCCCGTAACGCTGCTAAGCTAACCTAGCCGTGATGTGTGTATCCTTGTATAGCTTTAGAGCCACCGTATAAGCTATATTAAAGTACCTGTTATAAATTCAATGAGACTGGTTCTCGGAGTCGGTCACCTTTCTGTTAAAACACGTGTCCTTCACCTGCACAGGTAACTTCTAGTGATGTGGCTTAATTATTGATTGGGTTTTATGGAGCTTGTAGTGTTTCCAGGACATTCAGGGCTGGGGTCAAAGTATTGATAATAGTCTTCTCAAGATCATATAGCTAGCTCGCTAGTTTATTGTTTATTAAGGATCCCCATTAGTCTACACCGTCGTAGAGTCTATTCTTTCTGGGGTCCAGGTAAAAAAACATTACAATAAAATACATAAAATGCAGTACAGCATGATCAATTATCACAAAAAACACTTGGACTTAGAAAACCACATTTACATAAAAATAATAATACCCAAATATCTAAAATAATAACCTAATCTACGATAATTTCCTTTCTGATTATTACTGCCTTAAGTTTCCTTTTGAAATCACATTTATTTCTTGTTAGAGTCACATATGTAATGGCTCTGTATATTTCTAATACTCAATGGACATGGTGTGTTATGATCGTGATGATCCATCATGTGTGGAATAATTATTTTTGATTGCTCTCATTGTCCACGTGCCTGTACATGTTAGTACATATCCTGGGCATGCTCTGTTTTCTTTCTTCTGTTTTTGTTGTTTTGTGTACCACAGATATCAATTGCAGTCACACCTTCAGGCCATGCAATGTGTATCACAGTCCAACCCGGGTTCCTCTCACTGATAGACATGCAGCTGCAATTTATTGTTGATGGCCTTGATGGACCATTGATTAACCACATTTATTTAACTTTTTAATAATAACCCTACACTATCATTTGCTCAAATTGATTTCAAATGTAATTAGACGCACTAGCATTGTTTTTTTTAAAGTACCTTCAAATTTACTAACATATTTTACCCTCAGGGTCAATTTGACCCCAGCAATTAAAACCTAGAGAAAATTATTAGAATTAATATTGATTCCGCAGTTTAAGTGTGAGGTACTTTGTTTGTTTGTTGACTACCTAAATAGCCCTTTTAAATAAATAAAAAGGTTGATATTTCAAAGAGGTCAAATTGTACAGCACATTGAAAAAATATCATCATCTGAATTTTATGTTTTCCCAGTTGTCCCCAACAAATTAGGAAAAGTCCTGAAATATGAATCCCAAAAAAATTATGTCAATAATTTCTTTTAGAGATGTTTAATATCGAATGGGGTCAAATTGACCCCAAAGGTAACAGGAGGGTTAAGGAGACCAAAGTGAATGTGAATGTGACGACACTCGGTTGTGTGTAGCTTTCTGAACACACTCGGCTGTTTATGTGGAAAGGTTATGCTCCCGAGTTCGAATGCACTATTTAGTCTTCTGCGCTTCAAGATCTGCCAATTGTCTGTAACATAATCATTTAATTAGCCGGACAAACGTGTACCAGCAAATCACGGTCTGCTACCATTGGGAAATATTTGACCCCGGTGAGAGACGATAACGTGAAACCTGCCACCTTGAGTCGTGTTACTGGCATCAGATTTGTATCGGTGAATGTTTAGTCATGCCTCGCTCTACATTCCTCTGCTCTATCTCTGTTTCCAGTCCATTACAAACAACATATCTAATCATAGTACATTAAACACAGATTGTTAGATTTGCATCCATGTGCTTTGTCAAACATCCTAGTATCGTGGTTATGTTTTACTCTCTGCTATTTGCACAGCGTCCCTATAAGGTGATACTGTGGGCCTGGCAGACGATGTTGTGATGTCAGTGTTTTAAATATAGCACCGTATGATATGAACAGACTTGTCTGGCAGCTTTAGTGTCAGAGGGTCATTTAATTTGAATGGCGTGTATACAGAATAACGAGGAGGACACGCCTATCACTAAACTATCGTTTAAAGTTTTTATGTCTTATTGTCTCCAAGCAGATGTATTGAGTTGAGATTAAACTGTGTGTGAACACAATGCACACATTAATAGATGTCATCAAAGAAGTGCATGCTGGGAGGGCCCTGCGCATTCTGTGACAGAAGGCCGATAAATGCACCGTCATGCTTTCCGCCTCTCCTCATCCGATGACACCCTTTCTGCCTCCCCCTCTGCAGGTCATCGTACCCCCCCCGCCCGCAGCGGGCACCGCTGCGTTGCGGACAACACCAACCTCTACGTGTTCGGAGGGTACAACCCCGACTACGACGAGTCAGGAGGCTCGGAGAACGAAGACTATCCGCTGTTCAGGGAGCTGTGGAGGTACCACTTCGCCACCGGCTGCTGGCAGCAGATTCGAACCGAGGGCTACATGCCCACAGAGCTGGCGTCCATGTCGGGTGAAACACCATTTCATAGTTTTGAACATTTCAATACTTACTATTGTTATGCATACAGGGTTCGTACGGTCATGGAAATCCTGGAAAAGTCATGGAATTTTAAAATGGTCATTTCCAGGCCTGGAAAAGTCATGGAAAAAAGTTAAATCACAACATTTCATGGACATTTGTTATAATCACATGTTCATTTACGTCGAGTTTAAAATAATTCATATATTTTTGAAAGGAAGACTCTCGAATTATACATTGATATACATGATTTGCACATAAAGGATAATAGTTTAATTAAAATAATAAACATTCTGCTTCTGGTTAGATGCTAACTGCATCTCGTTGCACCAAGACTTGCACTTTGTGTAATGACAATAAAGTTGAATCTAATCTAATCTAATTTATATAAGTGTTTCTAAGAATAAACATGTATAGTAATGTTTATTCTTTTAATCAAACCATTGTCTCTCATTCCTTTGTTTCATTTATGGCATATTGTATGCTTTGTAATTCTCATTGTTTGAATACTACATTTTCAAAAAGTTTTCAAGGAAATTTGGTTTAAAGTCATGAAAAACTCCTGGAATTCCACTGGTCAACATGTGTACGACCCCTGTTTATGCACAACAAAAATATCAGTTTTTATGTCAAAGTGTACGCATATTGAGTTTGGTGTTAATTTGTTTCCTCAGCGGTTTTGCACGGCAACAACCTCCTCGTGTTTGGCGGCACCGGCATTCCCTTTGGTGAGAATAATGGCAACGACGTACATGTTTGCAACGTAAAGTACAAGCGATGGTCTCTGCTCAACTGTCGGGGGAAGAAGCCCAACAGAATCTACGGACAGGTAACCTCATAAATCACTCGTTTTTCTTCTTCTTCTTATCCAATTTGATCTAGCGGATATACAAAACTCTTGGTATCTTTCCTTCCTCAGGCAATGGTCATCATAAACGGCTTCCTGTACGTGTTCGGAGGGACGACGGGTTACATCTACAGCACAGACCTGCACAGGCTGGACCTGACCACCAGGGAGTGGATTCACCTCAAGCCCAACAATCCTCCCGACGACCTGCCGGAGGAACGGTACGCCACGGATGTGCTGCAGGATCGCACTGGGCTCGGCATCTTTTCAGCTCATTAAAGTGTGTGTGTGTGTGTGTGTGTGTGTCACAGGTACAGGCATGAAATAGCACATGACGGACAGAGGATCTACATCCTGGGAGGAGGGACGTCCTGGACATCCTACCCTCTGGACAAGGTACTACACCACTAAGGGTATACTCACCAACGACATTTAACTGACAGACAGAATTTCTAATTCAACATGTTTATTACAGTTCATGCTCCATTTTTTTTTTTTTTTTTTTTTTTACATCATCAAAATCTGAATCACTGCTAGACTAACAGTAAATATGGTCTTTTTTTAACAGATACATGCTTATAATCTGGAGACTAATTCCTGGGAGGAGATTACAACTAAACCTCATGACAAAATAGGTCTGTTTCTGCACCTTGCTTCTAACTGGGCCCGTTTTAGTTTTCCTTCACAGCTTTTCTAACATGTTGGTGCTTCGACAGGGTACCCTGCTCCTCGGAGATGCCATAGCTGTGTACAAATACGAAATGGTGAGAATTTTTCATTAGTGATGCGCAACTAATATCACCAGATTAAAACAGATAAAAAAAGCTTTTGTATTTCTGCTTC
The DNA here is from genome assembly GCA_036178185.1 of Liparis tanakae. NCBI lineage: Eukaryota > Metazoa > Chordata > Actinopteri > Perciformes > Liparidae > Liparis > Liparis tanakae. The sequence continues at coordinate 12,022,580 of CM070089.1, read as the reverse complement.
TAAGATAAACTTGTGCTCCATATATCAGATATAACATCCTCATATGTTTGAAAGTAACTTCCTGCCAGTTACCTCACGCACATCTATGTAAAAAACTATGTGATTTTTTTTTTTTTTTTTTTTTTTATGTAGATGTATTTATCTGTGGCGGCTACAACGGGGAATTAATTTTGGCTGATCTGTGGAAGATCAGCCTGCAGACGTTCCAGTGGAGTAAACTACCAGCAGTGGTGCCGGAGCCGGCCTACTTCCACTGTGCTGCCGTCACCCCGGTGAGTACGGCACGACCGCCTCTAATCGCTCGTCAGCTCGGCGTTATGGAGGACTCAAAATGACTTGAGTATGACTAAATAAATATAGGAATGAATAAATAAATAAATATAGGAATAAATAAATAAATGCTTAAATAAATGTATAAATAAATAAATTCTTCAATAAATAAATACAAGAATGAATGAATATGTTATAAATACATCATTAAATAAATCAGGGTTCGTACGGTCATGGAAAACCTGGAAAAGTCATGAATTTTAAAATGGTCATTTCCAGGCCTGGAAAAGTCATGGAAAAAACTTAAATCATAAAAGTTTGGGGAAAGTCTTGGAAATGTGTTATGATCACATGTTCATTTACGCCGAGTTTGAAATAATGAATGTTTTTTAAAGAAAGACGCTCAAAATATAAGCCGGCGTACGCTCTCAATACACAAAATGTTCTACATTTTTTATGTTTATACAGAGATTTCTGTTTGGTCATGGAAATTTGGTTTAAAGTCATGGAAAAGTCCTGGAAATCCATCGGTCAAAATGTGTAAGAACCCTGATAAATATATTTCTGTATTTCTTCATTTATTTATTTCTCTATTTATGTGTCCACACGTATGTCTTCATTTATTTATGTGTGACATTTACGTGTCCGTGTATTCAAATGAGCTGGGGTGGTCCGAACCTCTACCTAAAGCCTGATTTATTTATTTATTTATTTATACTCAAGTCATTTTGAGTCCTCCACACGGCGTGGAGCTCAGAACCTCGGGCACTAACCTCCTCGCTGACGACGACATTAACGTCTCTCTCTCCGTCCTCCCCTCTGTCCCAAGGCGGGCTGTATGTACATCCATGGGGGCGTGGTGAACATCCACGAGAACAAGAGAACTGGCTCTCTGTTTAAGATCTGGCTGGCCGGGCCCAGCCTGCTGGAGCTGTGCTGGGAGAAGCTCCTCAAGGCCTTCCCCCACCTGACGTCACTCCCCACGATCCAGCTGCTCAACCTGGGCCTCACGCAGGAGCTCATCGAACGCTTGAAATAGGACGGACACACGGCTGGATGGGACAGTGGACTGGGAGGAGTTGAGGTCTGGCAGAGCAAAGCATTCAATGCATAGCAACATTCTCTGGAAAACGCCCTCGCCCCTCCCTACGTAGCCCCGCCTTAAAACCAAAAACAATGGGATGCCTTTTGTGTTGCTTTTTCTTCTTTTTGTCGCTTTTTCAGTGGAGATCAATGAATTCAATGTGGAATGTTTTATGGATTTTACCCAACTCCCTCTCTTACATGATGCCTTCGTGTCACGCTAAACAGGATTTCCCACTTCTTATCCTCCAAACTGTGAAAGCTGGAATACTTTATTTTGCCGCGTCATTTTTTTCAAGGACAGTCTCTCCCGTGTAAAAAAAAAACAACAAATCTGCCTTTTCTTCTACTTTTTAAGAAATCTGGACAAAGGAAGAATGCATGTGTATTTATTTGAATGACATTTTTCCCCCTCAGTTTTTGTCATCTGATATTGCTGTTTGCACACTTGGTCTGTTTTTGTGGACATTTACATTTTTCTTTTTTAATAGATCTTATCGGGTCATCTTTAGTCTAAAACATGGCAGACACTAGATTTGCTAAAGGATCAAACCAGTGTTTTTGCACATTAGAGTATTTAATTCAAATCTAATTCATCATTTTTGTTTCTGCTAACCTTTTTAGATTTTTTTTTCAGATTTTGCAATGTTCCAGGCAGCCTTTTTATTTCACTTGTTCTCCTTCTGGTATGAAAATCAACTTTTAGAGTCTCGAGTTGCTTTACATCGTTGCGTAGTCAATCACACTGATTGTTGAAGTTGTATTGCATACATTTGGCATAAATTAATAAATTAAAGCAGACATGATATTCACTTTGAGGGATTACTAATCTTAAATGTCTTTAAGTAGTTTTCATACTATGTCTGCCTTGAGGGAAGAAACATAATTTTTTAAGTTTCAGTTCAAGTACGGATGCCTTGAAAATGGTCACGAGTTGTATGTTTGTGGTAAATTAACAAAAAAAGAGTGCAGATTAGAAACACTGTTCTTAATTAGTGAATGGAGGAACGTTTCAATGCTGGATTTCCCTACGTCTGAGCTCTTGTTTTCTGTATTCATCCAACAAACCAGTCTGCAGAAATGTTTAATTGCCATGCCGTTTGCTTTCAGCTCTCATTTGTACACCAAACCATGCAACACACTGAATCTGGTGCTCTTTAAAATTAATTCTAAATGCTTTTATTCAAATAAAGACTTCATTTCTGTTAAGACATTTACTCCCTCTCTGTTGATGACACCAACCGTTTTGCACAGGGAGTTACTTCAGTAGCGGGCTTATACCAACGAATTGTTTGGACTGCAGTGCCTTCTTCAAACATTTAATGAGGCTGACATTTCATTCACAGGCAGTATAAGAGCTTTACATATTTAGACTACGGATTTTTGTGTATTTGAGCTATTTTGAGCAAGCCGCTACATCACTAAACATCTTGGTGTCAGCAATACACTTCTTTTTAATATATGCTGCTTCAAGGTTGCAGAGACTTTGTATTCTGTTAATGGCCAGATATATTTATTAAGGATGCAGCATGTTGGGCCTTTTGGGTTATAATCCTAAAAGCACTTGTTCAACATACTGCAATTATTTAACAGATGCCAAAAAATGTAAATTTGGACAATGAGGTTAGGTGAGACTGAGGAAGGGACGCCACACTTTACATTGCCTTTTTATGTCCAACAAACTTTGTGCATGATGTAACTTCCTGCTTTTAAAATTAAAACCGTTACTATGGAATAGTTTTAAAGATGACCCCTAACATGTTGTACAGTAGGCTTATGTGAATGTTGTGGAGTACATGTCAATAAAAGTGTTGTGTAAATAGTTTGCTGCTCCCCCATTCACTTTGAATAATATTTAGCATGATGCATAACCCCAAATTATTCATTATTCTGTTTTTGCATGCACCGCTGTTGCCGCTTCTATCTCGGCTGATAGCATGCATGTTTTTGGCCCCGTTATGTACCAAGTGACAAAAAAAAAAAAAATTGTACATTATAAAGTCAATTGAAGTGAACATCTAATAAAATGTACAGTAAATCTTTCATTAGAGTTTAAAAACAACAACTCTGTGGGTTGAAAGACTTGTCTCATTTCACAGAAGTGATGAATTAATGCATTTATTAGGTCCTGTATAAACCACTTGTTACAATACATCAGAACCGCAAATGAACACCAACGATTTACATTGAAATGCAAGAGAAAATCATTTAAATTCCAGATTTTTTTTACGAAGCCAGAATTGAGAATATACTCGATACAAATCCCCGCCCTGGTTTTATGCCACACGCGCCTGAAGATGAAGTCGGCGCGTCTTTGGAGCGGCTTCCGGATTCTTGGCAAGCAGATCAACAAGAGCGTGGAGAAGGAGCGAAGAAGTAAAGGGCCAGTAGGATGAGGTAGACCACCACGAGCGCAGTGCCTGCAAACAAAACAAGTCGATTACAATCTTCATTTTTATCTTTACTATAAACCAGACTCGCTCACTCTTTGCGTATCAAATGTGGAAATCTCTGCATTCTGCCCTACCCTGAAAGTAGTCACATTTCCCATCCATGAAGATGTAATTGACCAGGATGACACTGAAGATGCTGGCCCAGAGATGAATGTCACTGAACACGAGCACAAAGCCAACATCCTGGGGGTGAAAAGAAACAAAGAAGTCAGGATTGAAATGACCGCATTCCTTAAAAATAAATGCATTGTTAAACTTGTGAACTGCACTCACATAGAAGGCGTTGAAGAGGACGAGCAGTGGGATCTGAATCATGCACACCTGCACAGCAATGCAACTGCCCACTTCAAGACTGTGGCCAAAACAATGTTCAAGTTGAAAAGGTTATTTTAGGCTGAATCGACATTTGTATCAAGTGCAATGATGTTTAAACAATGTGAGAATCATTCATATATCAGTAAAACTATAAATTAGACATTGAACTTTTATACGTTTTGTCACGTGTGCATCGATTACATATCCCATGGTAAATATTACCAGATTGCACTCAAGAAAAGTGGAAGAATTCAGGAGACGTATAAACAGCAGTGAACCTCAGGCTGATGTTGTTCTGCAGGGCAAATTGGATCCCGTTGACAATCTCAGGCAGCTCTGGCACCATGGCCAACACCGTGACGCCAATGAAGTACTGCAGAGGGGGGGGGGGGGGGGGGGGGGGGGGGCAAGTACAACACACACACACACACTGAGGTACACAATCCATCGTCCTTCACTCTAAACATCAGTTTACATCAGGCTCCCTACACATCTTCCCAACTCTTAGATTTGGCTCCTCCAAAAAGGTATAGCAGTGTGTAATCTCCATCTTGAATGAAAGCCTCTGCGTTCTCTTCTATGACCAAGAACCAAGTATATAATACTGTGTATACTTTCACCACACCATGTACAGTGTGTGTTTTTGTACAGTGTTTTAAAAAATATATTTTTCACATTTCTATTATTATTACTGTTACTATTATTATAATTTTTCATATTTCTATTATTATTACTGTTACTATATTTTTTTCATATTTCTATTATTACTGTTACTATTATTATTTTTCATATTATTATTATTACTATTTTTCTTATTTCTATTATTATTACTGTTACTATTGCTACTATTATTATTAGTTTGTTTTGTATCTCTGCTGACTCGGAGAGCCCTGCAAAAATAATTCCTGGACTGCTGGTCTAGGCACAGATGGCAAATAAAAAAACCTTGAACCAAATAAACGTGGAATGCAAGCAACACTTTGCCTTCCTCTATAAAGAATAAACTGTTTTGAATACCTGGGAGATGTAGGAATGCGTCAGGATGGGCTCTATGTTCCGCGTGCTGAGGTCGGCGCAGCAGGCCATCAAAATGGTGGCGACGATCAGCACCCCGAGAGCCCTCCAGCGGGACCAGTGGACCACGTGGTGACCTGCTGGTGGAACACACGCGGTCAGCTTACCGACATCAAACACCGCCGACTTACCGCTGCAGGACGTTTTTTCCTCCTCCCGTGTTTAGGCTCCTCCCCCTCACATGCTTCAGGATTTCGTGTCATGCACACGTCTCGGTGCGTTGCCATTCCCATGCTCCTCCACCCAAAAGATGAAAGGAAACTACGTGCACCCCACAGACACACCTGTTGCAACGTGGCCGGTGGAAACGCCGCCGCCGCCGCCGTTAATACACGCGTCGGCCCCAAGGCGCCGGCCGGCGGTGACCTCACCCGTGGGCTGGGAGCTGCCGAGACCCTCGTGTGCGTACTGACCACCGTGGGCGTGGCCCCCCTGGCCGTCGCTGATGTGGATGTCGTAGATGTGGGAGTGGGTTTTCAGTGTGAAGATGAGGCCGATCAGGTAGGCAGCCGGCAGCAGCACAGAGATGGTGTACACCAGGGGCCTGAAGACAGTCGGGGGATTCGACAGTTGAAACACAATCGAGGCGATGACTTTAAATCTTAAATTACCGCCTTGTGTTTGTCCAAACGGTAAGGTTTTATTCGATACGACATGTGTGGAATTGTCATATGGATTCTTCAGTTATGAACATAAATATGTTTTGTGAAGTCAAAGTGAAACTTTGAGCATCAAATTCGATTCAGTTCCTCCTCGAGTCTTAATCCCCGAGATATCGCTTTATCACGAGAATGGAACGGACAACCTGAAAACATAAACCTGCTGCAAAGTAGAAAGTAAATATGCACGTAGCAGCTGGACTTACTCGACGTGGGACAGGATCAATTGAGGGACAGCTTGACTCTGTAAAAGCAAAAACAGGTACATCTTAAGAAAAGGTTCATTATGAAAACCTTTTAGACTAATTAAACTGTGGAGAACAAGACATATTCAAGTCTAATGGTAGAAGTGAGTCAAAAAACGTGTTATTCAAACACTGCAAACATCAATATTTCACTTTGTATACTTTATGCACGTCGCTGTTTCTTTCTTTCTTATATTTATATTTTATTCTCGTGTGTTTAGTTTATTGCTGCTACTGTGTCGACAAATTTCCCTTTGGGGATTAATACAGTATATATCTATCCATCTATCAATCACACAGCTTGTATTTATATTTATACCTGTACTTCTCATACTCTCCACTTCTTCTTGCACTACTGTTCCACAGCTACTGTATATAGCCATTCCGCCTTGTATATACTTTCTTAAGTCACTTTCTTAAACTTCTTAGACTGTTGCACTGCTTTGCACTATTTGTTTTGTGTGTTGTATTGTGTTGTAATGTATATTTTGTGTAAGCACACCGAGAGTCACTTTACTAAGCCAAATTCATTATTCGTGCAAACTTATTTGGCCAATAAAACCTGATCCACTCACCGTGTCGTAGTGACAGTCTCTGCAGACGAAGGGCGCGCTGCCATTGCCCGGGATGTTGGTGCAGCTTTCACACACCAGGCTACCGAAGGCCTTTGAGAAGATGGTGGGAGCAAATACACCTGGGGGCAAAATGACAACATGGCTAAGTAACCGCGAAAAGAGGAAAAGGAGGAGTTACAGCAGCCTCGCATACCTCCGACGGATATGAAGAGCAGAGCCGAGCTCACTCCAGCTGACCGACTGTTGAATCGTTGCTCCCTGTGTTTGATGCCCCCGATGATCATACAGATGCCCTGTGGAGGATCACAGTGCTGCACGTCAGCCGAGTCGTACGCGGGATCATTCTGGTCCTTCTCGGGCACTCACGGGCACAAACAGGATACACCCGAGCAAGGTCCCCGTGAGCGCCGCCTTGACGATCTCCTCGTAACACTTGGTGCCGGCGTGGTGTCCGTGCAGCAGGGCCGTGATGTAGAAGGTCATCTCGGAGATGGAGCCGAAGGTCGCGTTCACCACTGCTCCCACTGCGAAGTTGCTCTGTGCAGAAATGCTGCAAAGAAAAAGGCGGGACCCAATAAACCACTATGTGATGCGATACCACCAACCCCAAGAACTAACCTCCTCAAACATACTGTTATCTATCGTGCTATTACCGCCTGGAACTCACTGCCTCCTCGTTTAACTTACATAAGCAATCATTTTTCATTCAAAAAACAATTAAAGGCGCAGAACATTCACCACTTGACGGATTCTATTGCTTTTTAGTCATCTAATTTTTCTTTTTCTTTGTATGAATTAAGTCGAATTGCATAAAATATATCTGATCTTTCGACTGTTCTGTGCATCTGACTGCACTATTCTTCACTTTGTTGTACTATTTTTAACTGTTTGTTTCACGATATGTTGTGTATGTATTGTATTTTGTCCTTTCTGTGGACCCCAGGAAGATTAGCGGTCGCTAAGGCGTCAGCTAATGGGGATCCAATAAATAAAATAAAAAAATTGACTCTCATTTCAGTCACATTTATTTACTGGCCAGAAAACTAAAAAAAAAACACTGTACCTGGCTATCCCCATGCCAATATAGTAGGATAGAGGGATGATGGACGTGATGGCCGTGGCGAACTTGGTCTCTGCGGTGCAGAGGTTGTGTTCACGGTCAGTGTAGCCAAAAATTAGAGTGATAAATACCAGTGGAAGCAGGTCTGCAGGGAGCGCAGACTTAAGGAGAACAAATGGACAGACGGCAGACAGACATGTATCGTATTTACCACACACACACGAGGATAATTCATTATGAGAGTGCACAGAAGTCATGTATTTTGGGAATCCCTCTCATGGTACAGCAGTCTGTGACATCGTTTTTAAATAGAGCTCGAACCGACAACCCAGAAAGGATACTGAGAGCGAAAATGTGGATTCCCTGGACAGTGTATTTGTAATAATGTGCATTGAAAGCATGATAACAGCATAAGATGACTCTGGTCTCACACCCATACGTCTGCAACAGAGAACAGAAAACACTCGCGTGAACAATTGATTCATGAGATGTGACAATGTCAAATAACGGGTGAGGTTTAGAGGGCCAGTTTACACAAATAAAATGAAAACAATTTAATTAAAAAATATACTCTGATGATATCAGCAACATGACTTTGCATGAACAACATCCTGGTTACTCTGGATCATATATATATATATATATATACGTACACTACCGTTCAAAAGTTTGGGGTCACTTAGTGTTTTTTTCCTTTTTTTTCCAATGAAAATGACATTAAATTAATCAGAAATACACTCTATACATAGTTAATGTGATAAATGACTATTCTCTGTTTTTAAAGAAATCTCTACAGAGGTGTGTAGAGGCCCATCTCCAGTTTTGTGTTATTGCCTTAGAGGACTAGAAGAGGGGTAGAACCCCCTTGAAACCCTTTTTTATAACTTTTTATTTTGCATTATTCCTTGACATTGAAACCCTTTTTATGTGAGCGCAGCTGAAAACAGTTATGCTGGTGTGAGAAGCTCTAAAACTGGCTTTCCTTTGAGCGAAAAGTTTGAAGAACAACATTAATATTTACAATGAAAATTATTATTTATTTCTAACCTTGTCAATGTCTTGACTATATTTTGTATTAATATTTGTATTCATTTAATAAATAAAAGTGAGTTTTCATGGAATATATATATATATATATATATATATATATATATATATATATATATATATATATATATAGTCTTTGTGATAGTTCCAGCACCTTAGTTCAAACTAAGCAAAGTAGAGCACGTGTCATCTTGCGTGGTTCTCGACTAACCGCCGTCATTTCATTTCAAATGAAGGTGTACCTTTTCCAGTCTGTGGATCTGAATGTCCTCCGGCTCCATGAGGAGGACGATGCTCAGCGCGCGTGCGTTCATCTTGGCGATAGGTATCGAGAAGACCGGCAGCCAGGAGAGCACACAGGCCAGGGAGTGCGCCACGGCCAGGACGGGGAAGCCCAGCAGCAGCCAGACATAAGTGCTGACGCGACACTGCAGAGAGGGATGAAGAATTTAAATAATTCACAATGCATGGATGTATTATTATACCTTTAATGCATCATGGGATTAAAGAGTCAGACTTTCTTACCCAGTGCCTTGAAGTTTTTCGAGCTGGTGTTTCTGGGACCGGGATCAGAACAGTCGGGAGTGGGGAAGACATCAGAAGAGGCGCAGAGTCCTTTTCCCGACTGTTTTCACTGTCTTCAGGAATGACCTCAAACTTCGGAGGCTTTGCAACAGGTCTGTTCACGACATCACACGCCTGAAGAGAGCAGAGAAGACCACAACACATGTTTACTTCTTTTGTGACACTTAACATAGCGGAATATTGTTATACTATATAAAAAAATACCTTCTCTATCAACTTCCCAAACGGCCAAATAAAGTAACACGCCATCTTGAAACAAAGTTTGCCTGGAAAAAGCATCAGCAACCAAAAACATACACATTATTTCTAAATATATATATATATATATATAAATAAATAAATAAAGATATATATATATATATATATATATATATATATAAATAAAGATATATATATATATGAAAATAAATATATATATATATATATATATATATATATATATATATATATATATATATATAAATAAGAGGACATTACAATACTCTGAAGGGATGCAGCTGGTTTATAGGATACATACCATAAGGGGCACCGACCATCGTTAGAAACATTACAGGACAAATGAGGAAGTAGATTAAAGATATCCACCATCCAAATATAATGACGTAAACTATGTTCCCCAAGGTTGCCACTGAGCCTGGAGAAGAGGAGAGATCACAAGCGCAGGTTATTGCTTTACCGAAACAACCCAATATCTGCCTGAATGCGCAAAAATGGAAACTTAAAAAAAATGGAAATGGGACCTTCTTGGGGTTTAACATAGCTCAGATCAGAGTGGAGCTCTTTGATGATGTCCGATTGGTCTTCAATGGGCTTCTCCGTTACGTGGCCCTTCCACTTCCTGAAGCCAAACTGGGAAAAATTAAATAAAAAGGTCAAATGAGAAATGTGAAAACAGTCTAGTAATGTTAAAACATGCATCAGATTCAAGCTTAGTCCAACTCCACATGAGCCGGTGTTCTGTCATTTTTTGCTGCCTTGTCAGAATTTGCTACCGCTGCATAAACCGATAGGTGTGTCTATCGATTCATGCTACCCTAACATACTAGGATGTTATTGTACTATCACAATATGCTACCCCTGAAATAAATCAATTTAGCATTCTTACATGAATGCATGTTATTGTACTATCAAAATATGCTTTTCTTTCAAAGTTCAATGTTTCATTTTTCACTGTTAAAGTGTTTATCTTCAACAATAAATACCCTAATAATAAACCAGTGCTTAATTATGATAATGTGAACAAACTCATGTTTACAATGACACTCCCCGTTATCAGACTTGCATCGACAGGGTTGCAAAACATTATGGGCGTGTCAAACAAACTCGGAAAATCGACTCGGCGCATGCGCGATACCACAAGGTAACAGTTCTCGACAGGTAGCATGAAACGATAGAACACCGGCTCCCCCCTGCAGAGGATACGGAGTGATTAGAGTGACGGTGTCATGTCCCACCTTGTAGTTGTTGGCCTCCCTGTGCGCCTCCACCTCATTCTCGGCCCTGATCGTGGTCTTCGTGGTGCCTTCGTGCCAAGCGTCCTCTCCGTAGCAAGAGTGAGTAGATTGGGAGGCGCCGAGTCCTCCTGCGGCGGATCATAGCGGTGAGAAAACTCTTCCACGAGATTGGGAACGTGTCCCTCAACTGTGCTTTCAACGAACCGCTCACCTCCGGGGACGGCGAGGAAGTATTTCGGCGTGTAGTGGTAGAATTGGTGCGCCGAAGCATCCGGCGAGGGCGTCTCCGCCGCGCCCAGCTCCGGGTGGTGGGGGCCGACGCAGAGCAAATCGGTCGGGCACCTTCGCCGTGGGAACCGGTGATAGTGCTCAGGCTCTATCGAGGTCTCTGAATGAGGAAATATTATGGAGAAGAAGAAGAAGAAAGCAGGCGTAGTACATCAAGCAATATTTTTGATTCTTTTTGCAAATTCCGCAGAGAAACAATGCCGACCCGGGATATGGTGCATTGAAATTATACATCTACACACAAAGTCTCCACCGTTGAATTAGAGGCGTAGAGCGTGATTGATATCCAGGACCAACACCTTCCATCCATGGAGATGTGTGTGACTAACAAAAACCTCCTGAGAGTCATGCAGTGTCCCCCTCTCCCCCCACGCAGAATCACATTATAGACGCATTGCAACATACACACACACATTAGATAAATATATATATACGCATATATGAAAACCCCATTGACAGTGCTATGCTTTGACATTTAAATTAAAAGCACTCCCGTTGTACTGTAAATAATATATCTGATAAAAGACATGAGACATTAAGTTGAAGGTCATGATTTGAAAAGATGCAGACTCAGATTTCAGAAATAACTTTATATGGGTGTCTCTTTTAATAACCCTCCTGTTACCTTCAAATGTACTAACATTTTTTACCCGTGGGGTCAATTTGAACCCAACAATTAAAACAGACAATTATTAGAATTAATATTGTTTGCCAAGTTTAAGTGTGAGGTACTTTATGTTTGTTTGTTGACTACCTAAACAGCCTTTTAAATAAATAAAAAAGTTGATATTTCTTAGATGTTTTACACAGTGAAAAACAGCCTGGTCCAAGTTGTGTCCAGGACATAAAAAATATATCATGTGCATTTTATGTTTTCCTAGTTGTCTCCAATAAATTAGGAAAAGTCCTAAAATATGAAGCGAAAAACATGATGTCAATATTTTTTTTTAGAGACGTTAAATATTGAATGGGGTCAAATTGATCCCAAAGGTAATAGGACGGTTAAAAAAAAAGTGTAGCTACTTTGATGCGTTGCTGGTAGAGGAGAGAGCGGCCTTCTAGCTGAGGAACATACGTGTGGTTTGGTGGTTGCGTTGTTCCCCTTTCCAAAGGTCAGACAGTTTATCTCCACCAAACTAACATGATGTCAACAAGGTGAATAAATACGTTTTTAATCACCACAAGGCATTATAGACGACAGGAAACAACCCATGCCTCTGACTTCGGACATAATCTCGACCGGTCTGAAAATAATAACAAAAATGTGAAGAAAATAAAAAATAATCTGCAGCAAAAGCAAGCACGACATGTAAAAGTTCGCGATGCCTTCACTTGTTTTCGGAATAAAGAGAGATTCAGACAGAAAGCCCCGTAGGAAGTCCTCTGCGTGTCTATCTTTGGACGCACAGGTGCGTCTGATGAACACGTCGACCAGCTGCAGGTGCCGAGAGCTCGAGCCTCGGTTCGGTCTCACCTGAGTCCGCCGCGGACCTCCTGCGCGGGTTCTCCACATCAGCCGGCATCGACGGAGACTTTTTGTGGGACATATTTTGGTCCGTCCCGAGTCTCTCCTCTATCAGCCCCTCGCCCCACCCCCACACCCCTTTATGAAGTCTGCCGCGCCGCCACTGGCTGCGGCTCGCGCGGGTCCGAGCCGCAGGGGGGCGGGGCTGAGGGGCGTCTCGCGCTTTCTGCTCCGCCTGTATGGAGGACCTAAAATGCTTAAGTATAAATAAATAAATGCATGAATAAATACAAGAATAAATGCTTAAATAAACGTATACATAAATAAATAAATACAGGAATAAATACATAAATGCTGAAATAAATGTATACATACATAAATGAATACATGCATAAATAAATACAAGAATACATGCTTAAATGCTTGAAAAAATGCATGAATAAATAAATGTATAAATAAATACAGGAATACAGGAATGATGAATAAATATAAGTTATAACTCAACAGGACATCATTAAATAAATATATTTCTACATTTCTGTATTTCTTCATTTATTTATATCTCTAATTATTTGTCCACACGTATTTCTTCATTTATTTGTGTGACATTTATGTGTCCTTATATGCAAATGAGCTGGGGCGGTCCGAACCTCATTGTTAAACAGGATTATTTATTTATTCCTATATTTATTCATGCATTCAGCTCTTTCCATCTTACTCACCGTGGATATTTTTATATTTATTTATTAAATCTTTCGTCCCCAGAACGTTGCGTAGACGAAAACGCAACGTTTTATAAGGTAACATTAGTTTTTACTTCATGTTATCCAAGTTGCAAGTGGAACACAGAAAGGTGATGGCAAAACAGGAAAGGCACAAAGTGTAGGGTTCCTTTTATTTACATATAAAAACAAAAAGTACAGCTGCACAAAGTGACATTAAACTTATTTTGACACAGTTGGGAGACTAAACACAGAAAGCAACTCAAAGCCGAAATCTTTTGGACAGCGTACAGAAAACAAAATTATTACTTTTAGGGCATAAAACCATAATCTTCATTTAGCCTCTTAATAATCTTTGAATTTAAATCTTTTGGGTGGATATCAGCTATTCTTTATTTTGCTATCCAACTCCCTATATTGTTGAATTTATAGCACTGTGGTAACTACTTTTAACATACATATTCTCCATCATGCACATCTCACATGAATATCTAGAACACTTACATTAGACAAACTGCTTGGCGTTGGGTAAGAAGTACTTCAGCATCATGTATCCATATTGAGTGTAAAATGACAATACTAGTGACATTTTGGTTACAGCACAAGTACAGTGACAACTTTTTATAGCATCGTTGACTCTTCCCTTTTTTTATAATATCAGCAGAGTAATCAAGTGATCCAATATATAAATATGTACAAGTAATACCCTTATTGAGAAATCTATGAACAACCTATATACATAACACATATTTATAAAGAGACTGTAAAATAGTAGCATTTTAAGTAGAAAAGTGACTTCTAAGCCCACTGCGGTCTAAAATACGTCAAACAAAAGATTTTGAAATGGATGGAGAAAGGAAAATACATATGAAGCCCAGTTTATATTGAATATGTACAACAGATTAACAAAAGTAGACATGCTGCAGTAAAAAATAACACTTTCAAGGAGAACTCATTGGAGGAAAAGATAGCCACAGAATTAATTTCAATATTTTTTTTTCTCACAGCAAAATGAAACGAGCTATATTTGTTGGTTTATTGCACCAGGCAACCGAGCATATGCAAATTGTACCTCTAGTTAACTGTACATAAACATAGTAATGAATGGCTAAATAGTGGTGGAAAAGAGAGATATGGAGTCTAAAAAACATTAAATATGACACCAAAGAAGACCTGGGTTCAAAAGTATTTGCAAGTAGCCCGTAGCATTTTGTAAACCTGTGTGGTCTTCTGTAAGAGTTTGTGAATGGACTTTTAAAAGGTTCCATCGGCCGCCTTCATCTTTAAATGTCCTTAATGGTAATAAAAAAAAAAGTTAAAAAGTCGACGGTCAAATAAAGATTCCTCGTGAATACACAGGGGGTTCTGTTTCAAGCCATATAAAGTGTAGCTGCCTTTTCTCTCGTCATTATGGAGTTGCCTTTGAAATTTGATAAGCTTAAAAAAAAATATTCTTTCATTAATTTATTCACAACATATTTCTCGCCTTTATCCGTTTGTTTTTTCACAAAAACATATAAAAAAACTGACCGGCTTGGTTCCACCTGGAACGCTGGGGATGTTGAATTAGCTGCAATTCAGTTCGTTTTTTTTAAAGTATCCAGCACTTCTCGTAGCTTACTGTCTGTGTACCGCAGCGCAACACACCTTAGAAGTCAGAGTCGGCATCCATAAGCTCCGCCTCCATCAAATTGGTCCTGGAGTGAACGGGTCCGTAGCCGGCCCTCCGTCCCGCCGGTACCCGAGCCACGTGGGCCAGCCTCTCCGACAGCCCGTCGGGGAGGTCCGTCTCCCCCGGGTAGCTGGAGGGTCCGCTGGGCTGCCAGCTGGAGGCTGACGGGAGGCAGCGCGGGCCGAGACCCAGGTCCTCCGGGCGGTCGCTGAAGGCGGGGGGGTGGCTGCGGCCGTAGCCGTAGCGACCGCTCTGGTAAGACGGGTAGGGGCACTTCTGCTCGCGGGAGGGTTGCATCTCCGGGTAGGACCCCGGCAGGACTTCGTCCTCCAGCTTCCGCTGTTGCCTCTGCTGCTCCTGCAGGTTTGCCACCAGACTGGGGTGGCACGGCAGTTTGGGCAGGCGGGGCACCGAGCTGTGGCCGAACTCGCGCTGGCGGTAGGCCTGGCGGTCGGCGGCGTCCTCCGCTTGACGCGCTTCCTTCTTCCTCTTCTTCTTCTTCTTTTTCCTCTTTATCATCTCCGGCGAGATCTCGGCCTCCACCATCCACAGCCGGTTCCTCTCGTCCGGGGGCGGCACTGTGAGGGACAACAACAGAGTGAGTAGGCGGTCGACAGCTCTCGGATATAGCAGAAGAGCATAAGACAGGGTTTTTACGCATTTTGACCAATAGATTTCCAGGACTTTTCCAGGACTTTAAACCAAATTTCCATGAACAAACTGAAATCAAAAATCAAAAATGTAGCGTATTGAGAGCATACACCGGCTTATATTCCGAGCGTCTTTCTTTAAAAAAACATATTAATTATTTCAAACTCGGCGTAAATGAACCTTTTCCGAATATATCTGGATTAAAACACAGATTAGCACTTCAGTGGTTCTTAAATATCTCTTATTATGGTACTTTTGTAGTTTGACTACGTTGAGGAAATTTTACTTTCTGTATTCTTGTTGTTCTTAGTTTGTACTCTAGGTCGAAATGCACTTATTGTAAGTCGCTTTGGATAAAAGCGTCTGCTAAATGACATGTGATGTGATTATAAGACATTTCCATGACTTTTCCAAAACTTTGATGATTTAAGTTTTTTCCATGACTTTTCCAGGCCTGGAAATGACCATTTTAAAATTCCATGACTTTTCCAGGTTTTCCATGACCGTACGAACCCTGATAAGACGAACACACAGACGGAAGGGAAATGGGATTTGCAGAGCTCCGGCTCTCACCTGGCGTGCCGGTCGGAGTAACGGAGATGTCCTGAGGCAGGATGGCGCCTCGCCTCGCCACCATCTTGGTCACATGCTGCGCCCAAGCCGACGACACGTCATTCGACGGCTCATTTAGCTCGAAATTGATTCCAGCTATAAATGAGAGGAGACAAAAAAACACAAACTCTCAATTTACAAACGGGGGGACAGCTTTAAACCCACTCAACGGCTCCTCTACAGCTCCGGAGCGCTCCAAGCTAAACAAGCGCGGCGGCCACAGCAGCCGCACGCGGTTTACTCGAGCGGAGACGCGTCTTTCGCTTCTTAGCGGCAGACATAACAGTTGTCCCCGACTGCGTCGCCTCGACGCCACAAAAAGCGAACGGAAAACGTCTCCTCCGGCCAAATGTGAAAAGGAAAATAATAAATAGCGCTTGTTGACGCAAGCTTTTACGGTGCCAAACCCCAAATATATCTGCGGGATACACACATCTCGGGATAAGTGAGAAGCAGTCTGTTTGTACTTTCGGGCCAAGCAGCCATGAACTAAAGGGGTGAGTTAATGAAGGATATGCGTACAATAACGATACTGAAGCTGCGTTCACACCAAAAGCGATGAGATTTTTTCGCGTGACCGAATCCCGTGAAAAGTCAACGTACAGAGGCGTGGGGATGCGATAGACGCGATATTCTTCCGGGCGAAAGTGACCGAGCTGTGTGAGCCTACGGGTGATGAGGAAATAAGGCTGTCGGAATCAATAACTTCTTTTAAATCACTTCTTAAAACCCACTTTTATAGAACTGCTTTTAAGTGATGTCGTCCTTTTATGTTTTTATTTTAAATTGCCTATTTGTTTGGTTTTAGTTGGAGTCAATGCTTTTATGGTATGGTCTTTTTTGTTTGCCGCCATTTAAGTTGTGTTTATGCTTTGTTTATCTGTAGAGCACTTTGTAAATCTTGTTTTTAAAAGTGCTATATAAATAAAGTTATTATTATTATTACATTATTATTATTATTATTATTATTATGTCATGAACCCAAGCACGAGGGCGTTAGTGTGGGGGACGTCCACAACAAGTATAAAGCAGAACTAGTGGTTAGTTATTCCGTGGTAGATGAAGGAAATGATAAACTGTCTTTACGGAGACGAGACACGGAGATAAGCTCCGCCCCTCGCGGAGCGTCTCGACACTCGAGTAAACTCACGCGTTTTAGGCGACGCGAAAAATCGCATCGCTTTTGGTGTGAACGCACCTTAACATGTGACATGAGCTCCATCATAAATAATCCACATCAGACGCCTTGCAGTTTCAGTTCTCCACCACAAGGTGGAGCTACGCGAACATCATCAGGGACAGCCTCCACTGATTCAGGCCACATTTACTCATAGCCGGTATTTAGAGAAACGAATATTTCTGCCCCTCCGTTTTCAAAAATAATGTTGTACACACAAGATCGTTTAAAAAAAAGTTTCTGTTTATATGAACCCGCATAAATAACCTAAAGACCAGAGACAACCTAAAACTCTGTTTGACCTCGTTCACACGCTAACACAAAAACAGAGTTTACAGAAATCTCCACTTTTGGAGTTTTTAGAAATGATCGTTTTCCGTGATAAAACCTCCGTTTTTGTGTAAATGAAAGACAAATGAAAATAAATGCGTTTTCCCATCGTGTGAACGCTAAGTCAAGATGTCAACTGACACATTTTCAAAACTGCAAAAATAAGGATTGAGTTTTCCTCAACATGTTTCAGTTTGTTTCTCAGCCAACGAAACAGAACAGAAGATGCAACACACGATGCGAACAAAAGCAAACAGTTGTTGTGGCAAGAATGAAATAGAAGATACGTCAGCACATCGACAACAGCACTTTTAGTTTCCCAAAATCTCCACTTTGGCCTGAGTTTTTAGAAATGATCGTTTTCCGTGATAAAACCTACGTTTTTGTGTAAATGAAAGGCCAAAACGCATGAAAATATATGCATTTTCCCATCGTGTAAACAGGACCTCAATCCCAATCCCGGTAGAGGACAATGTAGTTCTCTGTTCTCTGCTTTAAAATGCACTGAGCTCATCCTAGAGTTGAGACTCAGCCGGGATGGGTGATCTCCGCTGTCCGACTCACCCACTGGCCCTTCGTGGGACACGGTGTGCATGCTGAAGGACAGCTCCTTCTCCGGGTCCTTGTGGAGTTCCTTCCTGAGCGCAAACGCCTTGGCGATCATCTTGCTCTTCTTGATCCTCTTGGGTTCATCGTCACTCCGGCCGATAATCCTGCAATAATAAGGGAACAGAACACAGGTTAGGAAAGAGAGACCCGACCCAGCAGCCACGTGATACCGAGCCGATATCAATGCACGCTCTCTCTACGTCACTTTGGGCGAGACGCTCTGAAACACACACCGAAAACAATAATTCCAAGAAGTTGAATTACTGTTTTTTTTTCCTCTTGTGAGCCCTTGTGAGCTCTGTTACAAAACCAGGGATTAACACACACACACACACACACACACACACACACACACACGCACACACACGCACACACACTAAAGGTCTGCTACCGGTTGGGATGTGTTAGGTGGTAATAGTTTATTTTGATAACATCTGCAGAGGTCTTATGTTTTGAATTAATACATATAGAAAGATATTATAATAGAAAATATTAGGGAGGATATTGATATTGTTATTAATGTGTCATGAAGCATAGGGGTAATGTTTACTCTATGCAAATGTAAATGGAAAGAATGAATGTATGTTCATGAGAGTGACTGTATGTTAGGATTATAGATTGACGAAGCCGGTTGAAATCCGTGACGTGACTTACAATTCAAGGGACTTTTATTGTGAAGGTGACTTTAATACTGGAAATAATAGACGGGAATTTTATTGTGAAACTACTTGACCGGAAATGACGTTTTGACCCCGAGTGACAAAACTTCCGGAAAAAGACGAATCTTCCTCTTCTATGTATCGCCCGAGGCTGGAAGGCTGAGGAAGAGCACGGCCGTGAGCTTTGATTGTTTGTTCTACACTTCCTTTCATTAAATGTTGATAACTTAATTCACGTGCGTCCGGAAGCCTGTTTCCCATCATCTGCTGAGTCTCCATTTTCAGAATACCTTACAGATGCATAGAGATTAGACTTTTCCCACGCTGTCATCACATCTATAAAACCACACATGGACGTGGGCAGACGTGGAGACAGGTCGTAAAGAAAAGGGACTGACAGAGATTAGAAAAGGCAGAAAAAAAACACTCAACCCGATCTTCTGAATAAACATTTGTACAACTGTAGAAACGGTCTTTATATTTGACGTCCGCTTACTTGCACCAGGTCCGTTTCCAGATGAGGATGGTGGCCTTGGTCCAGACCCAGGTGCTCATGGCAATACCCGTCCCAAACATAGAGAACAGGTTGATCTTCTCCACCATCAGACTGGGCCGGTTCTTAATGATGCATTCTGGGATCGGCTTGTTGGTCTGCGAGGCGATCGTCACGTTGGCTTCACACCTGTCGAAAAAAACATCGTAGATTAAAAGCAGGGTTCTTACACATTTTGACCAATGGATTTCCATGACTTTTCCATGACTATTCTATGACTATTCCAGGACTTTTCCAGGACTTTTCCAGGACTTTTCCATGGCTTTAAACCAAATTGCAATCACTAAATTGAAATCTCGGTAAAAACATGACAAATTTAGAAAATGTTACGTATTGTTAGCGTACGCCGGCTTATATTTTGAGCGTCTTTCATTAAAAAACATTCATTATTTCAAACTCGCCGTGAATGAACATTTGATTTTAACAAATTTCCATGACTTTTCCAAAACTTTTATGATTTAACTTTTTTCCATGACTTTTCCAGGCCTGGAAATGACCATTTTAAAATTCCATGGCTTTTCCAGGTTTTCCATGACCGTACGAACCCTTTGAAAGCCGGCGGCTCGATCGCGCTTCTACCCACGTGGCTGAGGTACGTTCACACGTTGGATCGGGAGAATAAGAACGCCTTTGACGCGTCGGAGCGGTTTACATTTTTGAGGCGAAATTAATTCCGATCCAGCCAGTGTCAACACGGTAAGGAAATAGGGCTGCATTCATCAGCTTGTGATTTTTTTGTGCTGAGAGTGTGCAGGTGTGCAGCAGCAGACGGACAGGAAAGACTTACAGCACGTATTCTCTGAAGCTCCTCTCCCATTCCGCCTGGTTGAAGAAGTCGTAGAAGTGGCAGCCGAAGGTGATGAAAACAAAGCCGAAAGCGAGGAATCCGAAGATACCTGACGAGGAGGAACGGCAGAATAAATGGAAATGTACCGCGGGATATTAGTATGTTACATGTTCAAGTAGAATGAAATGTAAAATCAAGAATCACACTCTTTGCGTGTGCTTTCCCCCCCATTTCAACATTTCTGTTAAGGATTTAAAATCTTCACGTGTTGTGAAGACGGACTCTTAACCCTCCTGTTACCTTCAAATTTACTAACATCTTTTACCCTTTTTGACCCCAGCAATTAAAACCTCCAGAAAATGATTAGAACTAATAGTGTTTCCCAAGTTTAAGTGTGAGGTACTTTATGTTTGTTTGTTGACTGCCTAAATAGCCTTTTAAATAAATAAAAAAGTTGATATTTCTTAGATGTTTTACACAGTGAAAAACAGCCTGGGGTCAAATTGACCCCAAAGAACACAGATGTGTACAAGTTGTGTTCAGGACAGTGAAAACATATCATCATGTGAATGTTATGTTTTCCCAGTTGTCCCCAATAAATTAGGAAAAGTCATGAAATATGAAGCAAAAAACATGATGTCAATCATTTTTTTAGAGACGTCAAACATTGAGTCGGGTCAAATTGACCCCCCCCCCACCGTGGTGTGAAGTGGCACCAGATGAACAGAACGTACCGAGCCTCAGCATCGTTTCTTTGATCTTGCTGGCAGCTTTCTCGCTCAGTAGTCCCGGGTGGTTGCTCTTAATGGAAAACAAAGTCATGACGCCTAGAAGGAGAAAATGAAAACAGAATCAATCAGTGTCGGTGGCTCCGGGGGATGAATCTGAGGAGCCCTTCTGGATTATGACAACGCTTGAAAGATTTGGATGGGAGAGTTAACCCTCCTGTTACTTCACATTTACTAACATATTTTACCCTTTTTGACCAGCAATTAAAACCTCCAGAAAATTATCAGAATTAGAATAGAATAGAAGTATACTTTATTAATCTCCAAGGGGAAATTTGTTGACACAGTAGCACCAATAAACTAAACACAATAAAATATAAATATAAGAAAGAAAGAAAGTGACTGTGCATAAAGTACACAAAGTAAAATATAAAATACAAAATAAAATAAAATATATATGTATATATATTTATTTTTATTTTTTTATTTTATATATATATATATATATATATATATATATATATATATATATATACAACATATATGTAAATACAGCAATGTCAAATTAAATAAAATATATATATATATATAGACAGTTAATTAATATTGTTTCCCAAGTTTAAGTGTGAGGTACTTTATGTTTATTTGTTGACTCCCTAAATAGCCCTTTAAATATATAAAAAAGTTGATATTTCTTATATGTTTGACATAGTGAAAAACAGCCTGGGCTCAAATTGACCCCAAAAAACATCGACGTTAAACATTAAATGGGGTCAAATTGACCCTAAAGGTCACAGGAGGGTTAAATCTGCTCACCGAACACAACACTCACCCCGAATGAGGAAGTAGCCGCCGACGACGAGCACCACGCCGATGGGCGCCAGCACGAACCCGGCTCGGTATCTGTAGTTCTTATAGCCGACGAAACAGATCCCGCTCACGGAGTCTCCGTCCACCTGTGGTGTACGGGGAAATAACGTCAACCCCTTTATCAACCTCGAGAGAGTCAGACTGTTGGAGGCGAACGGCTGGCCGCGCACCTCGGCGATGGCCAGGATGGCCACGGTGAGGACGAAGGGGATGGACCAGGTGACCATGTGGAAGTAGGAGGTCCTGCCCGACAGCGGCTGCTGCGTGGTGCCCAGCGCCTTGAAGGACGTGTGCCAGGCGTAGGTCAGCATGACGAACCAAATCACGCCCGACATCAGGGAGTAGTACACGATGATGAAGATGGTGACGCAGGACAGCGTCTCCGAAGACCTGCGTGGAAACGGCATGAAAATGATTTTAAAAAATATATTATTTGAGAACGATGTCCGGTTTTAAAATCCGAGCGGTGGAGGGCGGTCGACGTACGACGGCTCGCCGAGGCGCATGGTGTTGTCGCTCTTGCACACGATCTCGTCGCGAGCGCCGTCCAGGAACTGGGCCAGCCAGCCGATGCTGCCCACGAAGAAACAGGCGTTGATGTAGAAGAGGATGACCGCCGGGTAGCGGTTGGAGTTCTTCCAGTCGGCGAGAAACGTCGCCTGAGACGGAGGGAAAAGGGCGAGGAGCGTTAAATCACTGCCAGCTATTTTCTTTTTTTTATATAGTTTCTATCTACTGGCTCTGTAGCATTCTGAGATACATTTTTTGATAATAATAATAATGCATTTCATTTTTATCGCACTCTACCTTCAAAGAGTGCCACACAGATAGAAAAAACAAATAAAACCGATTAAAACATAGTTAACCATCCTGTTACCTTCAAATTTACTAACATCTTTTACCCTTCAAACCTCCAGAAAATGATTGGAATTGATATTGTTTCCCAAGTTTAAGTGTCACTTTATGTTTGTTGACTACCTAAATAGGCCTTTAAGTTAAAAAATACCCAACCAAAATCAATGTTTGTAAAAAGTTGATATTTCTTATATGTTTTATACAGTGAAAAACAGCCTGGGGTCAAATTGTACAGGACGTTGAAAACATATGTGAATTTTATGTTTTCCCAGTTGTCCCCAATAAATTAGGAAAAGTCATGAAATATGAATTAAAAAAAATGATGTCAATAATTTTTTTAGAGACGTTAAAAACATTGAATGGGGTCAAATTGACCCCAAAGGTAACAGGAGGGTTAAAGCATCCCATGAAAATAAAAAAGAAGAATGTAATAGCTGACAATAAATTAACTCAAGGTTAAAAAATATGGCTTCCTGAATAAAAAGGTTTTTAGGCCAGTCTTAAAAGAGTTCAGTGTCTGAGTTGATGAAGAAGTGCGTTACGAATAAAATGCATTATTATGATGATAATCTCAGATATAGGAAGGTTTCCCTGGAAAGAGGGAAATCAAACCCTCTGACGTCGTCGTGTCTCACCAGGGTGAAGAAGGTGCAGAGGAGGGTGATGGT
Organism: Liparis tanakae; assembly: GCA_036178185.1. Classification (NCBI taxonomy): domain Eukaryota; kingdom Metazoa; phylum Chordata; class Actinopteri; order Perciformes; family Liparidae; genus Liparis; species Liparis tanakae. The sequence continues at coordinate 11,999,114 of CM070089.1, read as the reverse complement.
GCCGAAGTAAGCGATGTAGGCGTGCATGTCGTTGTGCTCCTCCTCGGTGAACAGCGGGTTGTCGCACTGGATGCCGCAGCCCTCCACGTCCTTGTACCAGCTGGACTGGATGTCCGTCTTCACCAGGGGAGCCTCGCACTGGCCGGACATGTTGAACTTCAGCTTCTGCACCTCATTCTGCACACACAGGAGGACACAAATGACCTCTGACCTGCAGTGAAAAGGGGGGAAACCCTCCCCACACGGAAGAGGAGAGTGAAAGCGTACCGAACAGCCGACTGGGAATTTGTCGCACGTGAGGAAGCTGGGCCAGCCTCTCTCCTGGTCCACGATGCTGCAGGGCCGACGCGTGGCCAGACACAGGCTCTGGCTGGGCAGCTCCACCCGGCCGTTCTCGCATTTGGGCATGTAGATGGCGCAGAGCAACGGCTGGATGACGGACCAACAGCGAGGAGCGTTCCGCAGGCCTGGGACAGGAGAGGAAATGTCTTTAAGCATCCTGAAAACATTCAAGTGAGGCGTGAGAGACGTCGGACGGGACACGGGATGGATTTATTCGATTGATGGTCATCACCTGGATCTAAATACACAGACCGATCAGTTTGATGACAAAAAACTGACCGACTGTGATCACCTTCACTCACATCATCATTTTGCACACTGCGTATATTTAATTTATTTTTTACACTGCTGTATTTGTATATATGTTGTGTATATATATATATATATTTTTTTTTTTTTTTATTTTGTATTTTATATTTCACTTTGTATACTTTATGCACAGTAACTGTTTATTTCTTTCTTATATTTATATTTGATTCTTGTGTGTTTAGTTTATTGGTGCTACTGTGTCGACAAATTTCCCCTTGGGGATTAATAAAGTATATTTCTATTTCTATTTCTATTCTTCTATTTGAGCAACGGAAATTTAAAAAACTTGATTATTCGATTAATAATCAGTGACTTGACTAATCGGAAAAAAATGCCAAAATTTGCTGATTCCAGCTGCAAGTTGTTTTTTTTGCGACCGTCCTTTATCATACATGGTAGTTCATTTATTATGGTATGTCGGAGAAAACGAGCAATCTGAATACATCGCATGTGGCTCTCATTGTGTCCACCAACTGATTCGTCGAGATAATATAAGCAGATCATTACATATGAGAAATAATCGTTAATAATAGTTGCTGCCCTAATTTGAGCAACCACAGTTTACACAAAAACATAATTCATTTGGGAAAAATCCTTTGAAACGCTTGGAATATGAAATATAACGCAAATGCATCTCGGAGGATTCCTGGACATCTCGCATATGTGTAGCACTGTTTCCAATGTAACATCCAACTTAAGCATGCATGTTATCCACCACACTTGATCTACTTATTAATCATGAACCCAGCTGGAGACAACATGAATGGATAATCTCTCTCAGGAAAGCGTGTAAACGAGGGGAGCCTTCTGTGACCTGGGTCTGACCATCCATTAGGAGGTGCTTATGAATGTAAAGCCGAATATCTAAAAGCCTTTTATGAGCGAGAGTGTCCTATTGTTGGCTCTCCAACACCTATGAGTGATTCCTTTTGTTGCCTTTAATGGCTTTTAACCCTTCATTTCCTGTGGAGGCTCTCTCCCCACATCCAGCACAGACCATTGTTAAAACAATTAACATTATGAGCACACAAAACAATGCGGAATAGTGCAACTCATTAAACACTTGTTTACTAACCTGCTACAAATTGCAACCATGACTTCCAAGCTCTTACTTAATATTTGATATATGGAGTATAGCAATTAGTTAATAAGTAGCACTTTCCCAAATAATGTAAATGATGTGAATATAGGAATTAGTTATTATGTAGCACTTTCCCAAATAATGTAAGTGATGTGAATATTCATATTCAAAATTACAACTATGACTTCCAAGTTCTTACTTAATATTTGATACATGGAGTATAGGAATTAGTTATTAAGTAGCCCTTTCCCAAATAATGTAAATGATGTGAATATGCATATTCAAATTGCAACCATGACTTAATATTTGATATATGGAGTATAGGAATTAGTTATTAAGTAGCACTTTCCCAAATAATGTAAATTATGTGATTATTCATATCAAAATTGGAACCATCAACCATGACGTCCAAGCTCTTACTTAATATTTGATATATGGAGTATAGGAATTAGTTATTAAGTAGCACTTTCCCAAATAATGTAAATGTTGAAATATTCATATTCAAATTGCAACCATGACTTCCAAGCTCTTACTTATTAATATTTGATATATAGTATATATAGAGTATATATAGACTATATTAATTAGTAATTAAGTAGCACTTTCCCAAATGATGTAAGTGATGTGAATATTCATATTCAAGTTGCAACAATGACTTCATATTTGATACATGGAGTATAGGAATTAGTTATTAAGTAGCACTGTGAAATGATTCATAACAACATAGTGTGTGTGTACTTTTTAAGATGTTATCTCCCACGGTCCAGCGAAACAGCCTCGACAGTTACAACACGTATTGTTGGATTTCATTCTTCTACACAACTTATAATAAAGCAGTGGCGATGGATCGCGTCTGGGGGCCATTCGCTCTCACCGGACCACATGGTCAGCTTCTCGAAAGCCTCCTCCTGGGTGAAGGAGTCCTCGGCCAGGGCCAGGGAGGTGTGCGTGTAGGGCAGCGGGGAGCCCAGGCATGTGTTGTACTTCAGAGCCTCGCAGGTCGACGTCTTCTTGCAGTGGTCCTCGAACACGGTCCCGTTGGGGGCCAGCGCCGCGCCGCAGCCCGAGAGCCAGGCCGCCAGGGCGCACAGAGCCCCGCACAATCCAACAATGGGGCTCCGAGCCTGGGAAGACATCTTGGGAGCGAGAGGTTCTCAACCAACCGGAGAAAAAAAGAAAAAGAAGAAAAAACACCACCATAAAAAAAAGACAAGAGATCACTTTGGTTTCAGGGGCTTCGCTTGTCCTGTTTCCCGGGACCCCCAAAGAGGACGTTTTTCTTCATGCGGTGTCGAGTGAGCTACCAGAGTCGGCATGGCGAGGGGGGTCTGCGGGGCGCTGCAAAGTTTTCTCGCCGTCCTCCCAAACTTTTTTTATTCTGCGCTCCTCGTCCGATCCTCGCTGGAGCCTCTTAAATTCCTTCATTATCCAGAAATCCGAACAGCTTCCCCGACTCCCGCCCCTCCACACCAAAAAAAAGAAACGGTCCTCACTTCCAGAAGAAGAAGGAGAAGAAAAAACAACAACAACAAACGCGTCGTCTGTTCAGAAGCACGCAAAGTGTCCATTCGAGGCTCTCTGGCTATGAGAAAGACATCGGGGCCGAGAAAGTTACGCAGTCGCCCTCCCCCCACCTCCACGAAAAAAAGAAGGGGAAAAAAAACTTGCCATGAAGAAAAAAAAGTCTGGATGTCTGTAATAGGATCTCCAGTTCAGACGCACCACCCCCTTCTCTCCTCCTCTTCTTCACGATGGCAGAAAAAAACAAGATGGTCCATTCTCCCACATTTCGCACAGAGCCTGAAGTGTCTGATGAGACGTTTTTGAAGCCGTGTGCAGCCCAGTGTCTGGATGTTGTTGTTTAGTTTGTGTGTTTGTGTGTGTGTGTGTGTGTGTCTGGTATGCACATGGTGTGTGTGTGTGTGTGTGTGTGGGGGGGCGAGCAACAAAACCTCCCATCCCCCTCTGCAAGTGGAAGAATGTGCCTTATGGCACGGCTTCTCGTCTCAAAGACCCCCCAAAACAACACGGACCCCCATCCGACTGGTCCACTCTCACGTGAGAGGGGCTTCTGGAGGGTGGTGCTGAATCACAGAGCATCTTACACGTGTCACCGGGGCAAACTTCAAGAGGTTTCTCACTTTTATGATGAAGGACCCCCCTCACACACACAAACACACACACACACACCTCAGATGGTCCTCAAATCAATGAATACAGCAGCCAATGATGACAGGGTGGTAAAAATGCAATGTTGTCAAATCACTATTGTATTGCTGATGCTGTCGTTTTTCTTGACGTGACAAGCGCCTCTTCATAATCTATGATGTGCTTCTCATCCTCTTTGAAAAAGAGGAAGGCTTAGACACAGATAAAGAAGATTTGAGTGTAAAAACAAACTAATTAAAGACAAAGTGAAAGAGATGTGAATACACAGCAATATACATGATGTACAAGACAATACCTAATATTGTATACATTTATTAAACCATTCAAATTCCATACATACTGTATTATAGTAAATACAAACATGTATGTCATATTATGGGCAATGACAGAAAGATATCCTACATCATTAAATATTATTTAAATAACACTGTGATATGACATGTGGTCAAATCGGTTCTGGTGATGCCACTTTTTAAACTACACTTTAGACATCAGAGTTTCTATGAAACATATGTAACATTTATAAATTGTTCTTACACAAAATCAAAAATACATAATATTCCGGTTACCAGAACAATGAGCAGTTTAAGTAACTGTGCCCTGATTTCTGGAAGAAGATATAATATTGCTGTTGAGTTTTTCAAATGTATTATTTTAGTGCATTGAACGCCATTACATGACATCTCTATGGCCAATATCTCCAAAACAGGCAACATATTTATATGGCAGTGGTGTGCATGAGAGTCGCACGCCACTGGGGCTTCTTCCCGTGGTCAAGGTGGCTGCCAGGATATTAAAGTAAACTATAAATGCACGCACAGTTCATGACGTCCGTCCGCTTTACGCTCACTGTGAGCCCGGACACTAAATCTCCACCGCGGTGCCGTAGTTATCGCATTAATTGGACAGTGCACTTGTGGTATTTGCATGGCTGTCGATGCTTTGTTTTCCTCCTGGTGTTCTGAAAGTAAAACTGGGCTAACTCTGGTTCCTCCTCTGTGTGTGTGTGTGTGTGTGTGGGCCTCCATGAAACCCACAGCAACATGGCCGCCTGAATAAGTCAGAGGCAAAAAAAAAACAGGGACCACACACAGAGCAGCGAAGCTCAGTCCAACACACACACACACACACGCACACACACACACACACACACACACACACACACCTGTGCCATTCCAAATTGGTGATAAAGTACCAGTAGGGACCTCAGCCAGCGAGGGGAGTTACTGCAGCTCTAAACTAACACAGAAATGTCTTGTTTAGATTGAGGACTTGAAGCACGCAGCTCTGCTTCTGCTCTCAAAGATTACAGGCGTCGGGTTTCAGGCTGAAAATGCCTCTCGCCTCTGCTTTTCATTCGTCCGGCAGAGAAACCGGGTGCGGATGAGAGCTTGTGTAGGTCTGTGCTTCTTTAGTTACAGTCAACCTTTTTCCAGAGCGTCTCTGGACGACGACGGAAAAAGTCTCCAGCTCTTCATTTGAGAGATTCATAAACAATTTGCCTCAATTTATGACGTGACGAAAAGAGATAACTGTAAATGACTTCCACAGACACTAAAAGCACTAAATCCAAATACAGCTACACTTTCCTTCCACATCAGAGCGAATTAAGATGTAATTGGTAGCGTACAACAGGGTGAGATTATTCTTTGGGGTTTCAGTTTCAAGTACATTCTTTCTTTTTCTTTCTTTCCAGTCAGAGAACCTCAACCACTGTCTGCTCACTGATTGGCCACAAAACACAAACATGGCCGGTTGTAGTGACCACGTCAACAAAATGACGCCAGAGCGCCTCCAGCCTCCACACAACTGTTTTCTTTAGTGGGAACGGGGATTCCCCACTCCTTTTGCTTTGGAATTTAACATTTCAGAAAGGAAAAAGAAAAGAGGTGACAACAGCAGATCGTCGACGACATTAACTTTCTTCAAAGCCGATGTGGTTTGGCAGCATTCTGCAGTCACCTGGGTACACCCGAGGAAGAAATGACCCTGGGGGATAAACTTTTATACTCACAGTCAAATGAATCCTCCAATATGTAAAACATTTATTATACAGTTAGAATTTTCCTTTCTTATAAGAAATGTGGATTGGCATCTCTTGGGCCTATTGTAACTTTTTAAAACTAACATAAAAAGGCAGATGAATGTTAAAAAAAACTATCCGATGTGCATGCTTTATCCATCACCATGCATTAAAAACATGCATATGTTAGGGTACGCAATGTCAATACAAAAATAAAAACATCAGATATGCATCTCACAGACATGAGCAACATTTCTGAGCATGCATAAGTCTGACATTCCTTTATTAAATAAAAAAGGTAGCTGGTTAATATTTGACGCATCATGGATTCAGTTGAAACAATACAAGTACATATGCATTAACTCCCACTCCAGGTTGGTGTCTTTGACTTGTAAGAGAGTTTACTGATTTCAGTTTTTAAAGTAAAGGTCAATATGACCTTGACCCCCAAATACCCTCCTCAAGTCAAGCACGGTCTACGTCCAGAGTCCCGGTTCTTCATGCGTTTCTTTTGAGGTCCAAGTATTTTAAGTCCGCAGCATCGTCTTGTTGTCGTTTCCGGTCCAGTGATGTGAAAGCCCGACACAGGCAGAGATGACCGATCCCTCCTTTCTGCCGGTGCCACCGTGTCTCTGCTGCTGCTCGTCAGAATCCGGTCTGATCCGGTGTGGGTCAGCTCCACGGATCGGAGCGGTGCCTGGTGTTGTAGTTCTGGAGCACGATCTGGTCTTTGATCTGGTTGATCAAAATCTGAGACAAGAGGATGCCAACCAGCTGCAAGAAGAGAGCACACGAGCAGAGGGCTCACCAGCTGAGCTATGTGTGTGTGTATGTGTCAGGGTTCCTACATATTTTGACTGATGGATTTCCATGACTTTTCACCAAATTTCCATGACCAAACTGAAATCTCGGTATAAACATGAACAATTTTGAAAATGTTGCGTATTGAGAGCGTACCCCGGCTTTTATTTTGAGCGTCTTTCTTTAAAAATCACATTAATTATTTCAAACTCGACGTAAATGAACATGTGATTATAACAAATTTCCATGACTTTTCCAAAACTTTTATAATTTAAGTTTTTTCCATGACTTTTCCAGGCCTGGAAATGGCCATTTAAAAATTCCATGACTTTTCCAGGTTTTCCATGACCGTATGAACCCTGTGTGTGTGTGTGTGTGTGTGTGTGTGTGTGTGTGTATCATATCCTACCTGTGGTATGGCCAGTCCCAGGGCTATGCCTCCCAGAACGAACATGTTACTGTGGATCCAGTTCACCAGTGTGTCTATGCAGCCGTTGGTGTGGATGTGGCCTCCGGCTTCAACGTACTGCAACAGCTGCATGCCGTGACCGCACATGGTGTTGATGACCTGCGGCACACGCACAACACACGTGCATCAAGAAACGCGTATTCTTGATGCAGGGGGGGGGAGGGGGGGGAGGCTGGAGCAGCCCGTTACCTCGTCTTTGGGCTGGACGCAGCAGGAGAAGGGGACAGAACAGCGCTCTCTGCTGGGGTTGTCCTGCTCGCAGGCGAAGTACATGTTCTGGGACCAGTCGGTGTACGTCACCCCGCCACAGCAGCCGAACTGAAGAAGAAAGACGTAGGAGATGGAAGACATTGGAAGATGTGTTCATCCACTGGATGTACCCCATGATGGTGACTAAGGCCTTACCTCTTTCTGACCAAAGTCGATGAGGTTCTGCAGATCAATGTCCTCTCGGTAGTGGACAATGGAGTTATTGATCATCTTCGTCACTCTATGCAGAGCCTGGGCAGAGTATGACAAGAAGATACATGATGAAGATACTGGGTATCAGAACTTTTTTTTTCTTCATAGGTCTAATTTGCCAATAACCAATTGATGTGAAGGGAGTAAAATAAATGGCATTGTGCCTTGGGCTGGTCACACTTCAATGACTCTCACATTTACTAGACATGCTGAAGAACTCGGGCTTTCACACCCGGGCTCCGGATGTTCTGGGATTCATCCGTGGTGAGAATACTTTTTTTCAAAGTGTCAGACACCTTTAGAGGTGAGCATTTTCACACTCAAAAAGGGTTATGATGGTCAGAGAGACTCTGCTGAGGACGACGGGCACACCGATGAGCTCCCACAGGAAGGTTTCTGACAGTTATTTCTGTTTAATCAGCATTCTTGACATCAGGTAGCTGGATGGTCTGGGCAAAGCAGGTGTTAAGCAGCATTATGTGAGAAAACTGCTCTTCATTTCAAGTGTTTGGCAAATGTTGATGCAGTTACAAGCAACGCCCACAAGAGGTCAGTGTTTCACCAATCTACACAATCACAAAGGGGCAAATGAAGTATAGTCCAGCCCGTCTTCAAGGTGCCACAGTTGTGTCTCCTTCTCACAATGCTTATCCTCAATGTTTTGAATAACTTGGGAACTTGGAAAAAAACAACATGCATGTATGCATAAATGATGACGCACTATAAAATAGATAGATGATAGAGAAACCCTCTCCACATTATTTCATTACCTTATCAGAGAAGACGAAGGCCAGAATCCCAGCAGTAAGCTGGAGCAAGAAGATCAGGGTCAGACAGATACAGAACTGCATGAGGAAAGAGAGAGACATGATTACAGCACCGTCAAATTAACCCGTTCTGGATTAATTCTTTAGATGACAGATTCCATCAGACCCTGGGTCTCCAAAATAACTCAGATGTTATCGTTACCCCCAACATGCAGAACAAGGATTGAGATGAAGAATTCAAGAACGATAAGCATGTCAACGAAATACGGACGATTTTCAAAATAAAATCTAAAATCTAAAGCACAAATACTGTCCATGCAGGCACCAAAAGAACAAACGGGTTTACGGTCTGCAGAAGGCAGATGTTTTCTCGCAGGGAGCCCACGCAGCCACAGAAGGTGATGATGAACATGAGGAAGCCCACGATCATGAGCATTATAGCGGGGTCCACTGCCAGACACGCCAGAGCGGCCTCTGAAAAGAGGAAGAGAAGAGGGGATTACAAACTGATGTGAGAGAAAGCATTCATGGAGGTGAGCTTTCAAGCATCTTTCTCTATCTCTGCCAGTATCCATAATGTTAGAGATGCATTTCCTTCACAACAACATGCTAGATGCTGTGATTGTCCCGACATGCATTGCTCCCACTGTCTCACTATAAACACAAGAAGAGTCTGAAAGGATCAATTACCTGCATGTTTCATCATGCGGGCGTACACGCCGATGGCCACCATCACCAGGGAGATTATCTAAGAACAAAAAGGGGAAAAGATATATCTTTACACTGCATCTTAAAATATTATATTGGGGGCACGATGAGGAGAAAGCACAGGGTGGGAAAAGAACCACGTACTGTATATGTCCGTACTTGTCCAAGGAGTGGCACCACCCACCAGGTATACGTGAGTCATATAGTCCATAGACATGGCTATGCTGGTAGAATAAATGCTAATTTCCCCCCAAAAATACACTCTACACTGGATGCCTTTATTTGTATTTGCATCAGCGCTCCCAATAGGAATCAGTGTTTAACTAGAAGGCCGAGACTTTTTCCTTTGAAATGCCGTCCACTCCGATACCGTTTGACTAAAATCAACCTGGCACCATTCTGTACCTTTCTTTAAAATATATAAGGCACCTTTCACTCAGCGCTCCTCTCTCGGCCACAACAGAATAATAGGGAGCCTTTTACGCTCTTCCCACCATGAATGAAATGGATCCAGTTACCGCAGACGCTGAACCTTCTCGCGGTGGGAGGGCGACGCTGCATTTGTCTGCTCCTTTTGTAAAGGCTTATTTCACAGTGAATAAACCACCTGAAGCAAACAAGTGTACCGACTCACCAAACAGCTGAGGGCATGGTCCATATTCATAACCAACTAGAGACACTGCATGACATTTTCAGACGAGGAAAGAAACATGCCATTCGCAGTTATCGTTGGTGTTTCCTAGAGTGTGGTGGAGCCGGAGGCAACAGAAATGACAAAAACACATTCCACGCTTCAAGTTTTTACAAAGCCTCGTCCTGTTTGTGCACGGCCAGAAGTCACGGAGAGTCACACAGGTGGGTTTCGGAGAGGCTGTTGAAAATAGAGACGGGAATGGAGAAAGGAAAGCACTACAAGAACATTCACCACTTGATGGATTCTATTACTTTTTAGTCATCTAATTTTTCTTTTTCTTTGTATGAATTAAGTCGAATTGCATGAAATATATCTGATCCTTCGACTGTACTGTGCATCTGACTGCACTATTCTTCACTTTGTTGTACTATTTTTAACTGTTTGTTTCACGATATGTTTTGTATGTATTGTATTTTGTCCTTTCTGTGGACCCCAGGAAGATTAGCGGTCACTAAGGCGTCAGCTAATGGGGATCCAATAAATAAACTAAACTAAACTACAGACTTTATGATGTTGGGAAGCCAGCTGAAAACATTTGTTCACGTTCTCCATTAGATATGGACTATGATTGAGCTATTTTAGTTCTCATTATTTGTATTTTGCAGCATTTTTGCTCAACCTGCAACAAAAGCAAAAGGCTCTACTAAACCCGACAAGATTAATTTTCAACAGATTTGCTTTAAAAATGTTATAAGCCAGAAATCTCCTCATGTTACAGTCGCTGAGCACCTGACACTGGAACCCACCGATATGAACTTTGGTTTGATAGCAGTCCACTGCAAAGCTCTGCTGGATTCTTGATGTTTTAGACTTTAAGTCGTACAATTATTAACATCCCATGCGGGAGACAAAACGCCTCGTCAGACAGCCATGACACAACTGATGCAATCACATCCTGTGTCCTGCAAAGCTGGTTTAAATGAATAAAACGTAACATCTCACTTAGTGTGCAATCTGCTGCTCAAAAGAGTGTTGCAATGTTTCCACCAGAAGTGAGGACCCACTTGTGCACGTCCCATCAGCATATGAATCAACGAAGGCTTGTGTTCCTTAGCAACTGAGTAAGTCGTGAAAGGACCTATAGCCTGAAAAGAAATCACAGCAGACTGAGTGCAGGTTGTAAACAGAGAGATGAATGACAACGATGCGTTCAGGTCCAACAGGTTCTGAGATCAACATCCCCTCTGACAAATTATAATCAGCCTAAAATGAACTTCTGATTTAAGAAGTAAGAATATAACGTATGGGCGTGCATGAGTGCGTCAGCTTTACATATTAACTTCCCTTCTCCTCTTCCTTGACACTACCTGTTTCACTTTTAGGGAAACTGCGTAAGAGTAAATGAACAATCTGAAATAAAGCAGCGGATGATCCTCCTGTTAGCAGACGTGAACTCACGTGCACGTTGGAACGTGAAACTGTAACTCTTGTTTAGTTTTTTAACTAGTAAGGTTTTACTTCAGCTATACAGGAAACCCAAATGTGATAAGCAGAGAAGCGTAATGATTAACCTGCGCGCGGAGAACAGTAAACACGGGTGGTTTCCACGGTCTTTGTTACACGCTGTATTGAACAGAAAGGAGAAAGGCTCACCCAAAAGATGAAATTAAACAAGAACACCAGGTACTTGACAACCGGACTGACGAGGGAGTAGTCGTCTCCCGATCCGGGTGCGCCTCTGCGTCCTGCCATGGTGACGGCTCCAACACGCGTGTTATCCAAGTGGACGCACACACGGGAGTCTGAAAACCGGGGTCACCGTCAGTCAAAGCAAAGAGCGACTCCTCCCGACACCGTTTCGGTGAGTCGTTCCCAGCTGCCTCGCCAGCACCGACTGGGCGTGTGCCAACGGGGTGTTACCGGTGTGTCTCGCGCTTTTCCCCGCGGTCATATGATACAACCTGCTCCCGACCCTTGGTTTGCCCAGAGGCTCTAAAGCGAAAAAACAGTTTGCGACTTCATCAGAAGAATAGTGTTTCCTTTAGAAATACGTGTTTTCACAAAATGCACTTGTTTAATTTTTTTGGTATTTTTTCTATTTGTATTTACTGTGTTCGTTCGTCGTGAATGGGGTAATACTAAAAGGTTCATTCATTTAAACTAAACGTTTGTATTAGTCAATTTAAAAATAGCTTGTGTGGAAGTAAAGAGACGAGTTATAGTTACATTATATTGTTTAACACAGTTAAATCATGACTAGTCAAACATTTCTCATATATTTATCAGACGTGCATAGTTTTGCTTGGATAATGTTACAGCAGTAATCAGCACAGGTGTTACCAATCACATTAACAGTGGTTGGATCCAGTAAGACATGGCAATGTGACAGGAAGCACAAGCCACTAGTCTGAAACGGAAGTGGCTCAATTCACCTTTTAATAAAAACAGGTTTATTGCACATACAAACACTAGTTCCTCCATACAGTCTCTGATTTGCTTATTTGTAAATTAGCTGTCCATGTAGTCTGACAGCGTACGACTGATAACAGATAACAAGAAAGCTGTTAAAAATGTTTTACCACTAAGATATGCTTAATATGGAGGACTTAAAATGACTTGAGTATAAATAATCAAATAAATACATGCATGAATAAATACAAGAATAAATAAATAAATGCTTAAGTAAATGTATAAATAAAATTCTTAAAAAATACAGGAATAGATAAATAAATGCTTAAATAAATGTATAAATACATAAATAAATACAATAATAAATGTATGAATAAATAAATACAGGAATGAATAAATACAAGTTATAACTCAACAGGACATCATTAAATAAATGTATTTCTACATTTCTGTATTTATTCATTTATTTATATCTCTATGTGCATGTTTAACAATGAAGTTCGGACCGCCACAGCTCATATTTATTTATTTATTTAAACATGTATTTAAGCATTTATTGATTTATTCCTATATTTATTCATGCATTTATTTATTTTGTATTATTCATTATTTATTATTTATGTACATGTATTATTTATGTCACATCGACATCTTCGCTTTATATAATATAATTAAACGTCACAGTCTGCTTTTATTTCGAAGGAAAGCGCACTAGTAAGGAGCATTTTAATAACATCCGTTTTACCCGGAAGTTATGAGTTTGCCTCCCGGGTGTGTCGCAAGGAATCCTTTTCATGTTTAGTCAGATGTTTTTAAACGAAGAGATGGCGTGGAAAAGCAAAGGTGTTTGTCAATACTCATCTATATATCTGCCAGTAAACATAGATGAACGTTTTACAGAAATAAAACAACCTAAACACAGTCACATATCTTACGGTAACGTTGCTAATCCTGTGAAGAGTTGCGTTCAAATCGCTTGCATATAGTTAGTTATTCGAGCCTCTTCTACCTCATTCATTAATTGGCTTATATCTCATATGCCTTTTGCAGGTGCCCCTCTTCCTCCAGCATCCCTCCGCCTGCTCGTCTCTCCCGTGCGACTCATGTCTGCTTTCACATGGCGAGTGATACATCAGCACAGCGTGCTGCAGTACGACCAGCTGGTGGACTTCATCGGTTTGGCTACAGACATCGTCCCAGAGCTGCTGAGCCCCAGCCAGAGAGCTCAGCTCACGCTGGGCCTGAGAGCCAGGGTGAGGCACCTCTATGTCGACCGTCACGATGTGGCTGATGCTCAGTGGGGTCTGTCTGAGTGGCTATGGGACACATTTTAGTGGAAGAAAATCACAACAGGATCTTTATTGCTTCTTTCTACTCATTTATGTATTGCTTCAGGGTTCGTACGGTCATGGAAAACCTTAATATGGAGGACTTAAAATATAAAAAGTATAAATAACAAAATTAATGCATGTATAAATACAAGAATAACAAAATAAATGCAGGAGTAAATATAGGAATAAATGCTTAAATCATGTATAAATAAATAAATAAATACAGGAATGAATAAATATAGGTTATAACTCAATACAGAAATGTATTTATACATTTATGTATTTCTTCATTTATTTATATCTCTATTTATGTGTCCACACGTATTTCTTCATTTATTTATGTGTGACATTTACGTGTCCTTATATGTCACCTCTATGTCGACCTTCACAATGTCGGTGTGATGCTCAGTGGGTTCTGTCTGAGTGGCTCCATGGGACACATTTTAGTGGAAGAAAATCACAACAGGATCTTTATTGCTTCTTTCTACTCATTTATGTATTACTTCAGGGTTCGTACGGTCATGGAAAACCTGGAAAAGTCATGGAATTTTTAAATAGTCATTTCCAGGCCTGGAGAAGTCATAGAAAAAAAATGATATCATAAAAGTTTTGGAAAAGTCATGGAAATTAGTTATAATCACATGTTCATTTATGCCAAATTTGAAATATTTAATATGTTTTTTAAAAACAGACGCACAAAATATAAGCCGGCTTACGCTCTCAATACGCAACATTTTCTAAATTTTGCATGTTTATACCGAGATTTCAGTTTGGTCATGGACATTTGGTTTAAAGTCTTGGAAAAGTCCTGGGAATCCACTGGTCAACATGTGTAAGAACCCTGTTACTTTGTTTTGTAATCGTCTTCGTTGTAATGTCGGTGGAGAACATCATCACGCTCTTTACTTGTGCCTTGCTGCAGCTGGTTCTGGAGCTGTGTCGCGGCGATGGCGTTGCCAACTTGCAGACCATCCAGAGCCACCTGGATAAAATCCACGCCTGCAGCGCTGAACTAAGCAACACGGATCAGATGGTGGGCTTTTGAAAGAAAACACAGCGTGCACACGCTTAGAAATCCGTGATGTCCTCATAGTCCCAACAGTAATCATCTGTAACAACGTTACTGGTGTAACCGTCTCGACGTTCTTGTTGTCCATGTCTTGACAGGCCAGTGAAGATATACTGAAGACCTCGTACATCAACTTTGCCGGCCTGGTTCAGAACCTACTGAATGTTCCTGATGAAAAGGACTTCTTCTTCAAAGTGAGTTTATCTGTGAGAAATGCGTATACTTAAAGATCAACGCAAGAGACGTCGATCAGCTTTTTAAGGGAATCGATGTGCTAATCTTTAGCGACGGTAAATCAGAACGTCTAAAGATTCAACCTTTTTGCAGCATTGATGTGTTGGCTGTTTCTGCAGGAGGTGTTTCCCGTAAACTACGGCTCAAACTACGACCAAAGCCTGCAGCAGCTGGTGTGTGAGTTCTTGTCCAGACTGGAGCAGCTGTTGCCCACACCGGACCAGCAGCAGGTACTCCTGTTTCTCTCTGTTAAAGGTTTTTGCATTTTGACGCCACATGAAAGGGATTTTTTTTGTTTTCGTGTGCTTTGAAGTCTCTAAGTCTGCAGTATAATTATTGCTTCACTTTCCAAACGACATCTCTTTGCTCCCTCCGTCTCAGACGGCAGCGTGGCTCACGGAAACGACGTCTGCGTCGGAAGAATTCGGTCAGAATCTGTCTGAACCTCTCGCCCTGAAGAGCCTGCTGCTTCATCACAGACAGTTGGGGAATCTTAACACGTGTGAGTTGAACAGAAATGTGGTTTCCATCTGTAAAAAAACCCAAACATGGTCAAAAAAGGCAGTTTTTTTCCCTCTTTTTCTTCCTCCTGGCTTGCATGCAACTTTATTTTCAGATTTTAAACAGACATTTACATTCCCATCACCACAACATGCGACTCCAATGTGTCCACATGTCTCTTTCAGCTCCTTCCAGCAGCGAGGACGATATCCTTTTGTCCACCATGGCTCTACCTGCTCGAACTGGAATGGAGAGGTTCACTGAGCCCGACAGTGAAGATGATGATTATGACAAGGATGAACGAGTGTTGGAAGATTTAGAAGGAGACCTGACTCAAAGCTCTGACGTCACTGCGGATGATTGGTTGCCAAAAAGGGAATCGGGTCAGTTGAAATCTGTTGCAGTAGCAGACCAGAATAGAACCAAAGTCCTATAATGAACTTCCTGTGTTTCTTGCTTTCAGGTCCTCTGTCCCGTCCATACATCTTGAGTGATCATGACGTAAGAACTCAATGTCAGAAACAACTGCGTGTGAAGAAAGCCAGAGCAAAGGCTCAGCGGCAAAGTAAAGACTCGAGCGGCGAAAAGCAGAAACTCGAAGGCATCTTAGGGAAAAAAAGGAAACGCAAACAAAAAGGCGGCGTGGAAAATAAGCGTGAGGAGGACAACTCGGAGACCGAGACACAGCGCGGGGGGAAAGAGCCGGCGGGGGAGGACAAAAGGTTTCTGAGCATGCGGCACGTCAACAAAAACTTCACAGAGACGGAAACCAAATGCCTGAAGTGTAAAAAGGTTTTTGAGCTTCCGAATCAACTGACGGCTCACATGAAGCTGCACAGCTTCCCGTACTGCTGCACCCAGTGTGAGAAAGGCTTCACCAGCCCGTCGGGGTATTATCAGCACCAGAGGTTCCACAAGAGAGGCCGGGTGTTCGTCTGCAGCCAGTGCGACAAGGGCTTCCTGTGCAACTATTCGCTGAAGCAACACGAGCGCCTGCACGGAGGCCCCGCCCACCTGTGCAACATCTGCGGGAAGAGCTTCAGCAAGGCGGGAATCACGAGACACATGCAGATGCACAAGGGGGAGAGGAATTACTTGTGCACCACGTGCGGGAAGTCGTTTCTGTCCTCCGGGGAGCTGCTGCTGCACATCCGGTCGCACACGGGCGAGATGCCGTACACCTGCACGCACTGCGGGAAGGGGTTCTCCACCAAGAGCCACCTGAACGTGCACACGCGCTCCCACACGGGGGAGCGGCCGTACCTGTGCTCGGCGTGCCCGAAGCGCTTCCTCACGGTGAATTGTCTGAAGAGACACACGCTCAGCCACAACGGGGTGAAGCCCTTCGAGTGTCCCAGCTGCGAGAAGAAGTTCTCCCAGCAGGGGAATCTGAAAAGACACCTGGCGACTCATAAACCCGACACGTAGACGGAGAGAGCGCGATGTTGTCATAGTTAACACTCTAAATAAATAAATGTTGTTTTTCACTAACACTAGAGGTTTATAGTTTGAGTAATCACAAGCAATAATTGAAGAGTAAAACATTTTAAATATTTTTTTTCTGGATTCTTCATAACATAAAGTTATCAAAACTGGTGCATTTTTACTATATTAGATTAGATTAGATATTTCTTTATTAGTCCCACCGTTGGGAAATTTCAGGATCACAGCAGCGGGTGCACATTAGAGCATAACCAATTAAATAAAAATAATTAAAACACAATAACAATACTAAATTTGCAGAGGAAACTAAATAAATATATATCTATATTTATATATAAATATATTTATATATATATAAATAAATATATAAATATATATACATATATATAGTTTAAACGTTAGAAATGATACGATGGTGATGAAGACAATTATTGGATCAACTGACTACAAACGTAGCGGCAGGTTATCGTGCCTCGGTGGTATCGGTCTACACAGACGGGGATGAAAAAGACCTGAAATGCAAAAGGAAGGGAAAAACACAGCTGTAGGAAATGCAATTTATTTGCAATTTTTTAATAACATCATTCCTCAGATAAAAATGCAATGTTACAGGAATATACATCAGATATTAATTTAAAACTTGCTTTCAAGGGACCATACAGTCTAAATATACTTTTTCCTTTTTTTATTTACTGGTAGCGTGCGTTATAAGCAAGACAGACTCTGTCACCAATGACAGACTGACAAGTTACAGATACAAACTGTACATTACTTATTTACAAATAAACTTTTTGTTTGGTTTTTTTCGTTTCACTTTTTATTGAAAATAGGAGTAGAAAAAGTGATTGAATTTATATTCTGATTTATTTGTATTCTTTCCCTTTCCTAAAATGTAAAATGAAGTGAATGAACAAAACAAAAAAACGAGAACTCTCCTTTTGACAAAAAGAAGGAAGCAGAAGAAGAAGAAGAAGAGGAAGGAGAAAAAAAGTGTCAACTGTGAGACCATGCAGTCATCACTGAGGAGACAAATGGTAACTAAGGAAACCAAAGGATGTTGGGCCAGTGTCACTTAGCAACCTCGGAACCAATGAAATCCCTCGCAGCTGAGTGGGTGGGGGGGCTTATGTTAAAGAAGAATTACAAAATGACCACCTGCCTCCAAAGCTACCGCAAGTACAATAACACTAGTTATTTTTTTTAGTGCTGTTATTAAATACTACATTTAGCAGTAGTGTCACTACTAATATTACACCACGTTGGTCTCTGTGTGAACGCCTCTCCATACAAAACGATAACAGACTTCTCTGACGGAAAACAAACAAAACAAACACACAGCTCAATCCTGTCCAAGGCCCTTTAACACTTTGCATGAGTAGTGAATAATAAGACTACGAACAAGAGCATAAGACACTACTGACCTGCGGAGGACCGCCACAGAGCCATGGCATTTACCCAGTAAATAAGGAACGGAAAAGCCTTCGTTAAAAACTACGGAATATGGATCTGTGGAATCATCAGGATGGCGAAAAAAATTATAATAAACCACGCCTGCATGCCGTTAAAGAGGCGTTTCCACACCGGCAACAAATAACTCATGGAAGAAAACACTTAATGGTCATGACTGCTCCCTCTCCGATAGGCCGACTCATTCATTAAAGCTGCATTTGCACACACAGGCACACAGCACCTGTTTGATTCTTACTCGTTGTGGTTAAGTGTGACTTTATTTGCTAAATGTGCTGACAAAAGGGTACAAATTAGATTTTCTTTTGTGTGTGTCCGTTGTGGCCATGACCCTCGAGGAAGGGCTGCTTGAAAAGAAATATCCGAACATAAACCAGTAGTCTGACCCTCATTTCAAAAGATATGTGAGCGTCACTGCGTTCTACATTCAAGGGATGAGATCCTCATCATCATTCGCGGTGCAATGTTAAGTCGCTCTCGTCTTTAAAACTGGAGAGAATTAGCAGATGCAGGGAGGCACGGACATGTGTGGTTCCTCCTCTCAGGACTCTCCTCTCCTCAATCGTCTCCATCAAAGTGAAACACAAAGAGCAATCGCTGTGTCGGACTCAGAAATATCTAATATGTGCAAGTAGGAATCTCTTCTATGGTTGATTATTGATTAGAATAACAATAAGAGAAGGAATGAGTGATAAAACACAAGGCGTTCAAGGTCCTTCCACGACTAACAGTCTTGCTTAATGTTCTCACACGGCTGCTGCTACTACCTTTACGATCCGTTATGCTATTTCTAAATCTATTAGGCAAGCAGATATATATTAGGTTCTTCTTAGGGCTCAGCAGACAAGGAAAAAGAAAGTAAATCAATTATGGTTTAGCTCGAGTGAACAAATCTAATCTCCCCGAGACCGATTGGTTGGTGACCATGCCAGTACGAGCCAGAGCAACACAACATCTGGAGGGCCGGTTTGGATTCCTTCAAGGTTTTAAACACAGGAATACATTTACCTCCAACATCCATACAACAGCTTCTAACCATAACACACATGTTGCCTGACAATCCTTTGAAAGATGTTCGTTCAGCCTGATGACGAATTTCTCGAACGTTAATCAACATTCACGATGAATCCATCAGGCGTCGGGGGTGTAGTCACATCTGCTCTAGCTGCTAAGCAAATGTTTGCACCGGCAACCCACAGACGAAGACCGACGATCACACGCAGAAACATTCAGCCGACGGAGTTCAACAGGACAGAGCCCTCGTCTCCCCCTCAAAGAACTAGATTAGTCTCGATCCTCTGCAAAGTTCAGCTCCAAACCATTATTTAATATAATATAATTTAAACATAGCTGTTCTATATATATATATATATATATATATATATATATATATATATATATATATATATATATAATATCCAAAATAGTAGACACTTGCAATATAAACTTGTATTTTTATAATATATTCCCTCTTTTTCTTTCTGTTCCAATTCATATTTTAATTACAATGAATAAGACGTCTACAACAACAGGCTATGTGGATTTTTTTACTGAGAAAAAAAGGAAAAAAATAAAATCTATATTCAAAATAGTCCTCTTAAAATATTTTTGTCAGCATCGAACGATGAGAAAATATAACGTGCATCTGTTGCGACGACAGTAGAGCGACCGTCTGATACGTTGATATGTAGCACACGCCTGTGTCATTTCGGACAAACACACAGCTCTTGTAGGTTTTATTCTACTATTTTTGTGAAAGCACGTTGGACGACATCTTTTCTCAGCAGCTTGAATTATATCCTGTCGTGTACAGCAGCTCTTTTATGCAAAAACTAAATAGTTCAACATGTTTAGATCAAATCTGCCATTAAAAAAAACGGGATAAACATCATTTAATTCCTCCCTTTCCTGCTTTTAATGAGGATTTATCTGCACATATATAGTATAGTTCAAGTTCTATATTCCTTTCTTGGAAGAAAACAAATAGCTACATGGCTCAAAGCATAGAGGTATCTAATCCTTGATAGCTTTTTTTTTTTTGGTTTGATGTCTTAATTAGCTTTGCTAATGCGTTTGAAAAACGTGTACAGTGTGTATGTGTGTGTGGCTGATGGAGGATTAGTGGAGGTGAAACTGGTCTCTTTGTGCTACGGTAGAAAAAATGTCCAGACTTTTGAACTGCGGCGACAGGTTGCTGGTGGTTTAATGTCTTTCAGTTCGCTTCACGGGAAATTAAACAAAAGCAAATGTGTGCTAGATTTCAGATCCCTCCCAAATTGCTTAATTTGGCTCGTGAAACTGTCTTTAAAAGCTGAACTCTCACTTCTGGAGTCACTGGTAACGGATGCATTTCCAGGGATGTCATTTGGTTATTTGTGTTCCGCAGCTCGTGAATATTTAAATCTTGCCTTATTGGGATTGGACTAAGGAGCCTCATAATCTGGGAATCATCCAAAAGACCTAAAAGCCAATCGTGTATATGCCATCAGCTGAAACATACAATGTTCCACCTTCAGTAAATATAACTACATTATTCCCTGCTGGTTCCTTTTGGTCAAACATACAGTCAATCAAGTGGGACTGACCCGTAGTCAGTGGATTATATAACATATTCTCATATTTCACTAACTACATTCCTAAATAAATGTCCTGCCTTTTCCCTTCCTCTAACATTCTGGTGATTAAATATTACATATTCATATATTTATATGGTATATGGTGTAGAAAAATATACAATCATTGGCTAGTGGTGAGACAAAAGATATCATTCACATAGGACCAATACTTTATATCCCTAGAGAGAGAAACCCATGCACATATACCATTACTTGGATATATAATTCCTCATGTATGGACTTAGACCAGCCGGAAATTCAAACATGATGAAATAAACCCTTCAACGATCCCCAAGAGGTACTCTCTGTCCACCAAACACTTGCTTCCCATTGTCATCAACCGATTGTCTTCCATCACGTCTTTCTTTTCTCTCCATCTTTCCGACTTGCATTTGAACTGCACCCTTTATGGCAACACAGCTGCAGCTTATCAGGCTGATTAGCAGCCGCTCGAAACTGGCTACTAACAGTGAGGCGTAGACCACGGGTACATTAACACACACACACACACACACACACACACATACACATACACACGTACGTGATAGACTGGTGTAACTACTATCATCAGTAATGGCTACATTCCATATAGTGGTGGCGTGCGCTGGTTTACTGGCCGCCATTAAGGTCAACGCGACTGCTTTTAGGGCAAAACGTCAGCTGTTAAAAAGGATTATTTTGTGGCTGGGCGGACCACATTTACACTCGGGCTGTGATCTATTTCCATAAAACACACTTCTGGCATACAATATAACAACGTAATCTTTATCGGTATGTTCTTGCAGTTCGTATGCAACAAAATCAGCCACGCTGTCGGACTTTAAAATTACACTTATTTCCTTCATGGTTATGTTTTGATCGCCGTGTATTTATTTATTTATTTGTATGCGTTTTACTCGCATAAGTCGAAAAAGTATTAAATAGAATCACATGGAATTTGGTGGGATGATTGGTTATTATCCGGGGACCATTTGATTAGATTTTGGGATCGATCGGGTCAAAGGTCAACGTCAAGGTCACGACAAGGTCAACTTCTTCTTTTTACCATAGCGCGGTCAATTTTTATCCAATTGGCATGCAACTAATAACAAAATGTGGCGTTCTAGTTGAAAATATTGTATTCTGATACCTTTCTAGAACTGCCCTACCACCGTCTGTTATTTGGTTCCGAGGCCATTTAGTTTAAAAGACTGAGGCAGGCAGGGTCTAAAGGAGAATTATTGTTTGTTGAATTGTGGGAAATGTAGTATCCACTATATATGGAGCTAGAATTAGTGTGTGCGATGGAATTGGAGCAAAGCTTCAGTCAGGGTTGTGGCTCTCAGTCTCTGTCGTGAGACCACTTTTTAAAGGTCTTTGTCTGCATTTTTACTGTGTCTTTTCTCGGGCTTGGACAAAGAGAACTCATCCTCCTACTGTTCTGGTCTTGGTCTCATGACTAGTCTCTGTTCAGTTGGTCTTGACTTCAACACTGGCTGCAGTTTAACTTGTGGATTTTAAGTTGACGTTTCCATGTATATTTTTCACTTTGTGCTTGAAAATAGCAAGTAAGCAGTCAATTGTGTATTTGCTATGTAGCCTCAACCTCTGTGTTTGTCTGTCTTGACTTCAATCCACCTATATGTTTTGTAAAAACTACTAATTCTAGGTAATTTGGTCCATTTCATACAATATGTTCCCACTAGTCCATCTTCTAAATGTCAGACGAGGAAAAGATGGAATTTGAAGACAGACAATGGTAACAGTAGTGACACCTGTCTAAACCGAGGAGTGAAATACCGGAAGTTGTTTTTCTCTCAACTTAAGACACGAGTTGTGTCCTCCTCTGGGATACTAATCAGAAAATGTACCGGGAGCCCATGAGACACAAGATATGCAAAATCACCTTCCAAACAGCCTCCACGGATGTGCGCAGTCACATGTTTAACTAGAGAAGAAATACCGACTTTAATCATATTTACACAAAATAGAAATAGCTACTGTCCTAATGTATGATATGATACTCAATCTGATCAAACAAAAGCAAAACCCAGGACGCTTAATGCCAACATGTAAACCTCATGCAATACCAACGCAGCTCAATCCATTAAACAAACTAAGAGGAAATAAACAGATAAAAAGGGATGCCATCAAACTCATATTGGGTCACAGAGTGGAATTTAGTGTTTTATTTTGCTTCTGAATCCTCAAAGATAAACAATCAGCTTTTTATCCTGGGGCTACACTGGCTGGATGTTAAACCGCAAACAAAAACACTAACGTCATGTCAATCTCTCACCACACATGTCAGACTGCAGATCCAACAGCCTGGCACAAGAAAGATAAATAAATACATATGTACTATACTGCACTGCAATGCACCTGATTTCAAGTATGTTAGGTTTATCTGGCATGGAAAACCACTGAGATCAATTCAAAATGTAACAAACTGAAAAAAAAGACATCATGATATTCTTCTTTTTTTTTACTTTCACAAATATATTAACTTCAGGGAATCTACAGTCATAGTTATTGCATTGTTTTTGCATATCTTGTGGGATGCAGGATTACACCCACTCATACCGTGTGCTGCAACACAACAACTCTTTAGCGAACATAAGAAACTGCAATGCTGCTCCTCGCCACACGGGGGCACCACATGCTTGTAAATCTCTCTTTCAAACCGCAGCGCCTTTAAACCTTAAGCAGACACACACGGCCTGGTTTGGCACTTCTGATCAGCTGTTCTAAAGTAGCCTGTCTTTATCTTATGTAAGTGGACATTGATTGGCAACACAAACGTAAACGAGTTGAACTAAATGCAGTTTCTGAATGTCGTCGAAGCTGAAGGTGATGCTGGACCTTTACGAATGGGAACCTTTCTATCCCATCCCATCCTTTTTTTATTTTTTTTTAAAACTTTGAAATAAAGGTGCCAGCTGGTTGTATTTATCATTGAGGATTTAGACCTAATAGACATTAGGTGTATCGAGGAAATCAGCATAATTAACCAGGAGGAGAACTTATTTTGTCTTTTAAATTCAGGGTTCAATACACTTTAGCAAGGCTGATCCAAATAAGTGTGGGTATAGGCTACAAACACCATAACTTCAACATAACTTCCAGGTCGAAACAGTGAACCCTGATGCTTCCTTGCACACACATTAACATGCGCGACCAAACCTAAATCTGCTTTACTAACTTTCTTTCATCTTATACGGAAACTGGTATGAGTAAGTAGTCTCTGAGCTCGAGTTAGTTCGATAAAATTACTATTTCAATGAGGTGATTTTAGAATAACTGAAATAAAGAAATGTTGAAGGTGTTTGATGAGGGCCAGAGAAAGAAATGAGAAGAAAAAACAGACTAAATGGTCAGAGAGGGTATTCCTTTGTCAACACAGACTTCTTCAGGGTTTGCAGTATGATCATAACCATGAAACAACAATAGCACTGCCACTGGAAAACACGTTCAACATTCACATTTAGTTTGCATAATAATGTCAGAAGTCTGTTACTGGCACAGGATGCAGTGTATGGCAGTGTGTTCATGCGTCCCCGCCCCAAACCGGCTCAGCAGTCGGACCTCGATGGGAAATTAATAAGTAGAAACGAATGGCGATGAGTTGAGATGTGATAGAATCTCCGGGGCGGGAATTCAATCTCCTTTAAAGTGAGATTTTTTGGAAGTAAAATCTATCGCAACGTATTTGGAATTTCTTGAGAGCTAATAAGACAGTTTGAGTTGTCAACGCTCCTGAACCATGACATAAGATGGACTTCTTTTATAAATCTTTTTGACTAGATACTGGGAGCGCTGGTCCGGTCTGGTCAGATACAGACTTTTAATACTTGTGTTTTCTTTACATCCCCTTTTAAAGAGCTGAACTGAATCATCTCAGCTTCAAATACTATAAATGTGACAATTGGCACCAAGTATGTGATTCTGACATTAGGAATGTGTCACAGATCTAATACCAAGGTAATACCCATGCTCTGTGTAATGTACTGTAGGCTGAGGTCCATAACTGGCTATGGCGCCCTGTGGTCATACCTTCTCAAATGAATATAAACTATAATCCAGAGTAGAAAAAGATCAGTGAAAAGTGGTCAGCATGCTACCTTAACGCCACTAGAAGTAAATGAAAGGACAACAATCTCCAGGACAGTTTTCTGATTCTAATCCAATCATTTTTCATGTAATCAAACAATTATCACATCTTATCAATTGACAGTAAAGGACCTGTCTGTAGTATATTCTCTCAGTAATTAGTTTTACCAACACATTATATTACAGACAGGGAGCTGTTGCATTTCTAACAATGACAATAAATCATAAAGTCGTGTGACATGAGCAGACGTCAGACAAACGGATGTGATTCAGAAGTCTTGCAGCATCTGTACACCAGCCCTAATAGTTCATTTGGAGTTTAAACTACGATTAAATGATGAAATCGTGTGATGACGGTGCGTCACAGCCGAGCGATCGCCCCCCCACCCCCCCCCCCCCGTTCATTCGCGTGGCAGTGTGCGGTTTTGGTGCTTCTACCGTTCAGAGAAATCCTCGGCCGTAAAGAGGAAAAAACAGCGATCGCCAAAAAGGCTCGTTCCCCTTTTGGCCAAGCTGCAATGCCGAAACTCACCACTCCTGTAAACTACGACCTCGCTGGAATCCTTACGCCTAAATAACCCCTCGAGAGAGAAATCGAGAAAAGTTATGCACCGACAACATTTTCAAAGATAGAGTGGCTTCAGACTCTGCAGCTTGGCTAAAAAGTACAAGCCGTGCTAAAGAAATCACAAAGCTTTGGAAGCATGCCTGTCCATGGTAACCCTGTGTTAAGGAGGCCCATTATCACTCACACACACACACACACACACACACACACACACACACACACACACACACACACACACACACACACACACACACACACACATACACACACATACACCCCTCCCCCCAAACTCACACAATACCATACTTGTAATGCTACCTTAATTTACTGTCTAGGCTTAAATTCAGCTTTTTAGAATACATAAGTAACCACTCGGACTCAGGCACACACACACACACACACACACACACACACACACACACACACACACACACGCACACACACACTCGCATCCTCACGCATTTTTTTCTCTTCTGGGAAAAATAAATAAATAAATAGATACAATCTGTAAAAGGTGCATACTGATAGAGAGAATGACCCCCCTTTTCGATACACACGCTATCTCACACATTCGTACACACACCCTGTACTAAAACGCAGACGCACAAATATAGTTATACACTCGCACACGCAAACACTACGCCCTGCTTCGATACTTAAAAACCTCTTAAATTTTCCTAAAATAAATTGAGCAAAAATACATTTATGAGACCAGCACCCCGATTTTGCAAACAAATCAAGGATAAATTAAACCAATACCATCATGAAAAACAAAATAGTCATGGCTAGCCAGTTTTGCACAATATTGAACCATTAAATACATAGTGGGCGTGGTCTGTAGAGAGAGTGTGTGGCAGCAAATCCAATAGGATTCCACGCTCAGAGGAAGAGGAGGGTCTCGGAGAAGGAAGCGAGGTTGACTGACGGACGTATCCTCTGTCGCTCCGTTGCCCGGTCTGTTTTCTTTTCGTACTCTTCTCCACCTCCGTTTCTGTCGCCCTGTTCGACACACTCGCCTCCCGAGGGCTGAAAAAGCGAAAAAAATAAAATAATCCAGCGATGGAGGAAGAGGGATGGTCGAATCACCGAAAGAAGAGGGAGGAAGGAGAGAGAGGGAGGAGTGAGGATCGTCGAGGTATGAGGCAGAAAAAA
>CM070089.1:11922471-11969971 GCA_036178185.1 Liparis tanakae | reverse complement strand
GGTCTCTGATTGGCCGCTGACACCCCGGGGTTGGGACTGGGAACCCGGCTGTTCCCATTGCTGTCGCTGTACCTAGGAGCAACACGTGAGGTCATCGTCAGTACTGGTCCAACACGTATCACCGTCACACGTCGTCTCCGAGCGACTCGCTCTCACCAGGGCCCGCAGTTGACGGAGGGCAAGCTGGTGTTGAGCTTTTCATGCGAGTGGAAGCCCTCTAGCCTCAGAGAGGGAACCCGCTGGTAGGACGCGTCGCCGCCATGGGCTGCGAACCAAGACGGGAGAAGCATCCGTTAGGAGAGCACGCCTCTCAACAAGTACCACAACGCTGCAACTCCACCACAATACGCAGATGTCACTAGAATGGATTCAGGGACCCGTTATTTCTTAATCCTCCTGTTACCTTTGGGGTCAATTTGACCCCATTCAATGTTTAACGTCTCTAAATAAATGATTGACATCATGTTTTTTTGCTTAATTTTTCATGATTTTTTCCTAATTTATTGGGGACAACTGGGAAAACATAAAATTCACATGATGATATTTTTTCAATGTCCTGAACACAACTTGTACGCATCTGTGTTCTTTGGGGTCAATTTGACCTCAGGATGTTTTTTCACTGTGTAAAACATCTATGAAGTAGAGCAGGCACTCGGAAGAGCGCATACCTTCACATATCACAAGATTGGGCATTGAATTATGAACATTTTGGCATTAGTTGCATGCCAATTGGATACAAATTGACCGCGCTATGGTAAAAAGAAGATTTTGACCTTTGACCCGATCAATCCCAAAACCCAATCAAATGGTCCCCGGATAATAACCAAACATCCCACAAAATGTCATGCGATTCAAGAAGATGTTGACCTTTTCATGACCTTGACCTTTGACCCGATTGATACCAAAATCCAATCAAATGTTCCCCGGATAATAACCAAACATCCCACCAAATTTCATGCGATTGGGTTTAATACTTTTTGACTTATGCAAGTAACACGCATACAAATAAATAAACAAACATAAAGTACCTCACACTTAAACTTGGCAAACAATATTAATTCTAATAAAATTCTGGAGATTTTAATTGCTGGGGTCAAATGAACCCCAAGATGTTAGTTCATTTGAAGGTCACAGGAGGGTTAAATAGCGGTAAAACTGCGTGACGTGGACGCGATGCAGCGTACCTGTGGGACTGGCCGGAGGCGTGGAGCACAGCCGGCTGAAGAGCGTCGGCGAGTGACTCCGTCTCAGCAGAGGACTCAACCCCGCCACCGCCAGAGCCTGGAGGAGGAGGAGGAGGAGGAGGAGGAGGAGGAGGAGGAGGAGGAGGAGCAGAGCGGCGTTAACATCGCGTCCATAAAAACGTGTGGAAAACACAAACCGTGCAACTAAAAGGTTTTTTATCCGTGGCGCTTCGGGGGTTGTGCGTCTGTCGTGGTCGGCGTTACTAAGCAACGCAAACCTGTGCGATGCAATGGTGCCGTTTAGGTCATTTAAACTAAGCAAAGTCAATACGAAGAAACCGTCTGCTTTATTTCTCTGAACTTTCAACTGGATGTTGTAATTTCCTTTAACAGAAATAGTAAAGAGAGTAGAATTGTCAGTGGAACAAAGAGTAAAGCTCCGGGCCAGCCATCATTTAACCCTCTGGAGTCTGGGCTCATTTTCTCGATTTTACAAAAAAATTTAAATTCACCTGTAAAAGCTTTTGCATATGACACATACCCATGTGTTGTACATCAAACATTCCAGAATATTCTCAGCTCTCTATATAATGAGGCCCAATTGTCCTCGGGCACAAGTGGAAAGAGAAAATATGGCCCTAAAGCTGAAAATTGAAGTTTGATTTTTCATAAATTCGTCACATCTCTTGTGAAAACACACCTTTACTCATGTGGAAGAACTGTTTCTGTAATGAAATTGGTTTACCAAAGGTCTAAGTTAAGAAAAGCAGTGAAATATCTGAATAAAATGCTAAATACATGTAAATAAATATCTAAAACCAAATTTAGTTTGGGCTTTTTTTGAGTAGAAATGATGTGGTCCGTCACACCATTCACCAGAATAATAAGAATGGGACTGAGAAATAAAGTAAAATACAAAATAAATATAAAAAAAACGGAAACAGTGAAAAAAGCGGTGCTGCAGGCGTCGAATTCAAAGGTTTAAAATAAATGATTAACTTCTTTTGACATTTATTGATGACTCATTTTACAATACACCTGCCGGATGTGATTGTTTTTTCCCGTTCACATGACGAGTGATTCAGTTTTCCAAAAGTTGAGCTCTTCTCATCTCCGGGTGCAGCCGACGGAAATGTTTGCGAACTTTGATGGTAACACTTTTAAATGTGCCTACGTTGGATTTTTTTTAAGCGTATGAATTGCGACATGTGATGACTTCACATTATCAAACCTCAAAGTGTGAGTTTGCGTGTCTTCTGTGGGCGTCGGCTACCTGATGATGCACAAGGTGTAGCGGTAGAGACGTCTTCTGGGAGACGTCTGGCCTCGACTGTCTCCGGAGACACTCCAAATGGAAAGACGATCTTCGCGCTGACACACACACACACACACACACACACACACACACACACACACACACACACATACACATACACACACACACACACACATGAGTACAGCATAGAAACAAAAGGGTTTTATATTCTATATACTATACATACTATATACAGGGTTCTTACACATTTTGACCGATGGATTTCCAGGACTTTAAACCAAATGTCCATCACCAAATTGAAATCTTGGTAAAAACATGAAACATTTAGAATATTTTACGTATTGAGAGCGTACGCCGGCTTATATTTTGAGCGTTTTTCTTAAAAAAAACATATTAATTACTCCAAACTCGGCGTAAATGAACATGTGATTATAACACATTTCCATGATTTTTTCCAAATTTTTTATGATTTAAGTTTTTTCCATGACTTTTCCAGGCCTGAAAATGACCATTTAAAAATTCCATGACTTTTCCAGGTTTTCCATGACCGTACGAACCCTGTATATACTTTAGTTTTCAGGACAGATGTCTACTAACCCAGAGTGGTGGGGCAGAGGAAGACTCTCCTGGGAGACTGCCACCCTCCTTCTCCTCCTCCTCCTCCTCCTCCTCTTCTTCCTTCTACCTCTTCTCCTCCCTCCATGGGATTCAACTGCTTACACGTTTCATCGTGATACACCAGCCTAATGACGACAAACAGACGCACAAAGAGGACTTCATGAAAGACGCGCCCACCCCCAAACCACCACACTTCGGAGAGGAAACATGATGAGCGTCTGTTTACATGTCGGAGGAGAGCGAGTGGTCGTCCTCGTGGTACTCCCCGTCGTCGCCGCCGCTCTCGTCGTACCTCTCCTCCGTCGAACCCTCGCCTCTCCGGATGATCGGCCGCCGGCTCTCGCTTGGCCCCGAGCTACCGACAAACAGACGAGCACACGACCAAAAACAAACACACAAACCGACACAAATGAACAAATCGGCACGGGTGGAAAAACACGTAGACAGATAGGCGGACGGATGTGCAGATAAAAAACAGAGGAACAAAGTTAAAACTCAAAGAGGGGCTGAGGAGGACTGACTGAAACCCCACTGAGGGATGTAGGAAGAAGAAGAAGAAGAAGAAGAAGAAGAAGAAGAAGAAGAAGAAGAAGAAGAAGAAGAAGAAGAAGAAGAAGAAGAAGAAGAAGAAGAAGAAGAAGAAGAAGAAGAAGAAGAAGAAGAAGATTGAAAGAACAAGCTCGAAAGAAAAGGAGAAGTAGTTGGGATTTACAACTATTTTGTAAAAACAAAACAGTAATAATAATAATAATAATAATAATACATTGTATTTGTATTGCACTTTATATTTGAGCAATCTCAAAGTGCTACAGAGCAGAATAAAACAAGAAAAAAATGTTAAGATATATTTAAAAGCAAAGCCCATAAAAGATATTTTAGCAGTAAGCTTTCTTAAAAAGGTGAGTTTTCAGGTCACGCTTAAAAGCCTCTCAGTAAAAAGCATTAAAGGCAAAACACCTGGAGTATGACAGACTGATATAGCGCGACTAAGGTGCAGACATCTTTAAGGAACAAAGATTAGGACAGATAATGGCTCATAATGTTGGTTAATACTTGGAGCCTTCTGGGAAATCAAGCAGTTCCATGTTACGCTGGTCTCATCATCATTGAAAATGAAGGTCATAAAGTCCTGGAATCAGACGCTCTCTTTTCTGCTCATCTCTTCAGGGAAGTGGAGGCAGGGCCTCGAATAATCTCCATACAATTTGGTTGGGAGAAGAAAAGAAAAAAGTCCTATTTCTGAATTTATTTATTTTTTCTTGAGAGACAAGCTTTATTTAAACTCTGCATATTATTATATTATATATTATATTATTATATATAATATATTTTTAATTTAATTTAATTTATTTATTATTATTATTAATTTATTTTTGTGGGACATTTAAAAAAATGTCCCCACAGTGGGACGAATAAAGCTATATATCATATCATATCACATCACCATATGTATTACGTTATATTCTCTTTGTATTCCAAAGATGTCGTGTCCCCGTATCTGTCCATATCTGTTTCATACTTCAGACTTAAAATAATGTATACTTTATTGATCCCACAATGGGGAAATTCTTCAAGGAGACATCCTGATATTTAAAGTTATACATTTTCTTCTTCAACAGATAGTTGAAGTGTTAGAACATGCGAGCTCCCCCCCAAAAAACATCTGTTAATGGTTGTGTTTCAATAAAAAATAAGTCATAATAAAGTTAGCAGTACCCATTATTATTTACTGTGAATACCCACAAATAAAACTTTTTTTTTTTCGAGCACCAACTAATAAACTTCACCTCAGATATGCCTGGTGAAGAAAAAATAAATAACATTTCTAAATGTAAAGATGTCCCTTTAATCCACAGTTATTTAAGTCGCTCCACAGCAAATTCTGGGTTACCTATATAGCACCCAGAATGCACTTGTGGAAACACCTGTAATATCTGGTCACTCAGATAAATACGATTTAGTTGTTTTTGTTGGTGTAAGAGCGTTAGAGGGCTATCATTGTAATAAACAATTTTCCATGTGGCTCACAGTAAAATACAGTAACTATGTTCATTTCATCTTTATTAAAGTATTTATGATTTTCGAGAATTAACTAACTGGTTGTATTTGTGTCATAGTTGAAATGAAAATACCAAAGACTCTACATAAATGTTTTATACTTAGCACATCAGTGTGAAATAGACACAGGGAAAGGGTTATTTATTCAGTGTGTGGTGTACTGTTGTGTTTATATAGTTTTGAAAGAAATATAATATATTTATTTTTTGGTGTATTATGTTCTTTGGTATTTGTGTGCAGGGTTTGTGTTTTAGCAATTGCAAAAAACTGTAAAGCCAAGTCGAGCTATAAGTATTACGTTTCTGAGGAAGCTGACCACAGAGCAGAAGCTATCTGCCAGTCGGATTATGTGCAACCCTGACAGAAAAAAGTCCATAATGTGTCAAAAAACGGAAAAAGGATTATACTTAGTGGAGATCGCGCTCTTTTCACACAGCAGAAATCAAACCTCTGGGGAGGAACAACATCCAGAGCAAAGTTGATAGAACAAAGAGCAGCTTATCGGACAAAGAGCATACGATGTGTCTCACCCAGACCTGCCATGCAACAGAGAGCAGCAGTGAGAGCTGATGATAGGAGACATTTAGCATCACTAATGCATTATGTGCACAGCGAATCTCACCATAGCGCTGACAGCGATGCCATTTTATGTAGCATTATGAAACCTTTTTTTCACTCAGTCAGGGGACTAACACAACACACACACACACACACACACACACACACACATATAGTTTCTCTCTCTGTCCCCTGGCAACATACCGCATGAGGGTGTCATAAAAATACGTCCTGCTCGCCACCAGAGACAAAAGACAGGGGGAAAAGAGGAGGAAGAGAACAAGAAAGTGAAGGAAATGGAAGATCCGTTTAAAAACAATTTCATAATGGTTATTATATTTACAGGCTAGTAGGATAACTTTGAGGATGGTGAGGAGAATCAGAATCAGAAACCTTTTTTTGCCAGCAATGTTTAAACAAACGAGGTATTTTTTTGGGCGGAAGGTGCAACATTAGACATGACAAACAACAATCAACGCGGCAGTAACAGTGCAATGTGTGTATAAACTTAAGTATAAGAAAAGATAAGATAAAGATAAAGTGCTCGGACAACAAATAACGTTAAAAGTGTCTAAGTGTATGTTTCAAGTGACGTGTGTTTAAGTTAAAGTGCATGTTAAAGTGTGTGTGAAGGAGGAGGAGGAGAGATGAATGAGGAGGAGGAGCCTGAAGAAGGAGAAGGAGGATGGTAAGGAAAGTGATGGACTAACTATTTAAGAAAACATTTAAAGACAAGATTCTGGAGAAGTACAAAAGTTTCATCAATTAATGAAGCATCATAAGTAACGGTTAAGGGGGACACGTTTTTTTTTATTTTGTTTATTGTTTTATGTAAATATGTATGTGTGTGGATTTATGTGTGTGTATATGTATATGGGTGTGTGAATGTGTATGTATGTGTATGTATGTGTATATATATATATATATATGTGCATGTGTATGTGTATATATGTCTGTGTGTGTATTTATATGGGTACATGTAAAGTATATGATTCTCTGAATTAAGTTTCCTTGTGAAATCACAGGTTAGGGCACTTATACGCTTGATAGCTTCAGCCTTGACCCTTTCGGTAAGCCATTATTTATTTTTCTCTTTCGTTGTAAAAATCTTGATTTTTGTATATTACCGAAATAAACTAAACTAAACTAAACTAAAACAATTCCTGCCTCAGTTTGAGACCACGCAGAACGGGAAAAAGGAAGAAAGAGCCCGACACGCCAAGTCAATGAAAGATTAACGGCGGCGCACTGCAAAAATTCAGCCTAAAAAACAAGGAAAAAAAGTAATAAAATGAGGGAATATTACTTGAAATAAGCCAAAATATCTGCCAACAGAACAGGAAAATTTGACTTGCAAAGATTTCTTAAAACAAGTGAAATGCTCCAACATTAAAACTGCCTTGGAAGAAGAAACATCAAGCATATATTGCCTTAATTTGAGATATTTCATTTTACTTAGATTTACATTTTTGCAGTGCGTGCACTCACCTCTTTGGAGGAAAGCACCACGCGGACCTCGGCAGCAGGATGGGGGTGAGCGGCGGTCCGGCGTGCCCGTCCACGGTGCTTATGGAGGGGCTCGGGAAGCGACTGACGCCCTGGGTCACCACCCCGACCATGCCGGTGTTGTTGGCGTTGTTGATGTTGGCGTTGGAGCCCGACGAGGAGTAAGAGGAAGGGGTGAAGGTGGTGGAGTCCACGAGCTTCTCGTGGGACGGACTCTCGGCTTCGCAGGGGGAGCCCTGCTGACTGATGTGCAAAGGACGCTGGGTAGTGAAGGACTGCGGGAAGGAGGCGCGGCCGTCGCTCTGGTTGTAGTAGTTGACGTGGTTGCTGAACAACCCGCCCGAACGCTGTGGGGCGAGAGGGGAGGTGGAGAGAGAGAGAGTAAAGAAAAGGTGGAATAGAAGATGAGAACTGGGGAATAAGACGGGAATTGCAAGGATGTTTAAGTGAAAATATCTTTATATCTTACTCCAGTCAACCACTTTCAGAAAGCTCTACCCAGCCGAGATGGAAATGCAAAGCAAAGGCCTTCTAACAGCTAGGTGTCAAAGGAATGGTGCGATTTTATTTATAATTTTATTTATAATTAAGTTTAATAAAGTTGCTCGAAAATATTGAAAACTGTATGTAAAAGTAAAAAAAATAAGTAAATAAAAGAAAGGACAAGGATGTGACGATGACACTGACAGCGGAGGCTGATGACTCACCCTTGAGCGAAGAGGTGTGTGTGTGTGTGTGTGTGTGTGTGTAGATTCTGTCAGAGGCTTACAGTTACAGCGCTCTATTGTTGTTTATATTTTGGAATTGCATGATCGGCCTTTAGATGTGCTTCTAAAATGCACAAAATCAATGATTAAAAATGTAGTCGCCAAGCTGTGTGGTGGAAATGAGGCTGATTGTTGAACCTCTGAGCTCATACATGCACGTCTGTGTATGTGGATGGAGCGATAATATGGCTTCAAGCTGGGCGCTGATCATCTTTCTCTCTCTCTCTCTCTCTCTCTCTGGAGAGTGAGTGAGGGTGTGTGTATCCAACCTTTACCCTGAAGATGTCATCCTCGGATGCAGCCGACACCGGCTCCTTCAGGCCCTTATCCAGCTCCTCCTCCACCGTCAGGTCTCCAGAGATGGCCCTCCGAATCTCTGGACCGATGTCATGCAATGTCCGCAGGCCCGCCTACACACACACACACACACACACACACACACACACACACACACACACACACACACCAAACACACACAGGAGTTTCACTTTCGCGGAACAAGACCGCGACCTACATGATTACCTATTTAATGGCAAAACTCTGATCAAGGCATATGTACACAAAGAATATCTGACAAATCTTCTGCTGTCTTCTGAATGTCCTGACAAAGCAACACATATACACAGATGTATAATCATGTGTGTGTACCTGCAGAGATAGGGCCGTTTTGGGGGCCACCTTTGCCACCAGCCCTTGTTCTTTCCTCTTCTTGAACTTGCGGAAATATTCCTGGATGAGGAAGGTGGCGTAGAACTTCCCGACTGTTACCTCATCATCTGCAGCAAATAATGATACTCCATTCATGATTAATGCGCAAAATAACGACACACGGTATTTTTTTGCAAGTGATGCTGCCGTGGTTTTGGTCAAAGTATTACGAGAACATTTTAAATTGAGTGTAATGACATTTTCTATATTCGTGTGTATTGCTGCATACCTCCAGCAGGGGGCACTACTTGATCCAAGAGCTTCATGCTGGTTCTCTTCCAGATCTTCTTCACTATCGCTCTCAGTTCCTCATTGGCCTGCTCCAGGTTTCCTGCAAAGACACACACACATAGACACACACACACACACACACACACACACACACACACACACACACACACACACAGTATAAATACCGTCACGAGGCAAATGGAGGGGGAAGGCCATCCCCCTTGTTCTTGAGATGACCAAAACGCATGAAAGTTCACAGAGTAAAAAAAGTAAAAAAAAGATAAACTAAGACTTGACAACATGGTAATAAATTGAATTCATATATATATATATATATATATATATCATACATACCAATGTGCCCACCTTTGTGTGTGTGTGTGCAGGCACGTGCACGGACATTTTGGGGGGCAGGTGCACAAACCCCCAAAAAAGGCCACCCATTGCAAAAAAGAAATCCGCGGAGCACGTCGGGGCGAAATAATCACAAGAACTCAAATAAATACCTCGTCGGATATCAAAACACATTTGGGGGGGAATTGATGACAGAGAGAGTAACTTTTATTCTTAAAAACTGATGAATGAAAAAAGTGCCTCCAGCAAAAAGGGCACTTTTCTCATCCAGGGCAAAAGGGCTGGTGCTTGACCACTAGGGGGTCTATCTGTGCACGTGTGTGTGTGTGTGTGTGTGTATCACAAGTGTGTGACTGTTACCGTCGGTCTTGATCCTGAGTGCGGTTCTGACCAGGGCGAACAGCGTGGCGTTGAACATCACGGTTCCATCGCTGTTCAGAGGCATGTTCATCGACACCAGGCGCTGCACGAGACACGTCGTTTTGATCCATCACGTAAAGTTTTAAATATGAAAAAAAACATACATTTCTGAGCCAATTGCCAGCATCTATTGGCAGTTTGTTGTAAAATAATCAGACAGTGGTTTGACATCGTGATCGCTCTTCATTTCCCTCGAGAGGGACGTGAATCTCTAAATTCCTCAAATATGTTCTCCGTACGGTTTGCTGTCAATGTGCCCTTTGAGTCACTGTGGAAGGTGTTGTGAGCTGTCAATGTGCCATCACATCGATACCACGGATTAACTATACGTCTCACACCTGGAGAATATATATTTTTTAAATACCACCCAAAAATAGTAGCACAATTAATTCAGATTTCTTGATTTCCTGCAGCCTGATCGAATGTTTGGTAGTTCCCGCCGCCTTTACTCCGTGTCTGGGCCGAGTGTTTGCAAGTGTGTTTACCTTGCACGCTACTCGGTGTGGACAGAGCTTTCCAAAGCCCAGTGGGGGCTGGATTCTCCGCAGCAGAGTCACCACATCGAGATGCTTTATTCTCCCTCTGGAAACATTATCACATTTTAGTAACGCTTTCCTCCATCTCCTCATGCGAATTATGACTTTTTTGGTGGCTGTATATTAATTTTTCTGCAAACTTACTTAGCCTCTGGGTCATATTCAGCCCAGATCCTCTTGAATTCGTCGAGATGATGCGGCCCCAGGATGGACCAATCACGTGTCAGGTAGTCAAAGTTGTCCATGATGACGGCCACAAACAGGTTGATGATCTGAGGATGATCGGGAATCAATCAGATATTAACAAATATACAACATATATTTACAAAATATGGATGAACGCTTGGGTGAAATTATAACCGCATAACAGCGAATCACACTCAAATCTATTGAATGTTAAATGTAACTTTAAAATTCATTGGCTGGCTGTTTGCAAGATCTATAAACTATTTGAGAATACTTTTTCTGTAATTGATTCAAATACCGTCTGTTTAACCCTCCTGTTACCTTCAAATGTATTAACATCTTTTACCCTTGGGGTCAATTTGACCCCAACAATTAAAACCTCCAGAAAATTATTAGAATTAATATTCTTTCCCAAGTTTAAGTGTGAGGTGCTTTATGTTTGTTTGTTAACTACCTAAACAGCCCTTTAAATAATTAAAAAAGTTGCTATTTCTTAGAGTTGTGTTCAGGACTTTGAAAACATATCATGTGAATTTTATGTTTTCCCAGTTGTCCCCAATAAATTAGGAAAAGTCCTAAAATATGAAGCAAAAAATAATGATGTCAATAATTTTTTTCGAGACGTTAAACATTGAATGCGGTCAATTTGACCCCAAAGGTAATAGAAGGGGTTAAATAAGTGGCACTTTGAACATCCCTTTGTTTCCCTTTCTCGCGGCACTCACCAGAAAGGCACAGAGCATGTAGAAGCTGACAAAGTAAATGATGGCAAACTGGCTGCCACAGTCCTCGGGGGACGAGTTGGTCTCATTGGTCGATCCCTTCTCACACGGCCGATCGGGCGAGCACGCCAGCATGATCTCCTGCCATGCCTCACCTGTTGCACATCTGACAGATAGACATGCATGCACACACACACACACACACACGTTGACGCAGATACGCATGCAAAGATACGATATAAATACATTAGAAGTACACATACAGTACATGCATAGATATGTGAGCGTGTATGCATACGGGCATACGCGTATAGAGAAAACACACACACACAACAAAGAGAGGGGCAGAGACATAAACACAAACACATATGCACAAGTGTTAGATTCCCAATAAAAAGCAAAATAAGAGCGTCTTATTTTCTGATATCTACATTCACAGAGCTAAAAGCTTTTTTTAATTCATAATGTCCAAAACACAACTGCCTTCCATTCTGAATATGTTAGAGCTTTCTTGTTTTTTTCAGGTGATCATTATGGATCATTAAGTTATGTACATAACATTAAGAAGTATCCAAACATCCGGCCTTCTCTGAATGGAAGCCCATTGCTACGATTTATTCCATGAAGGGGTCAGAACATAAAAAAATATTAATAAATAAATACTCTGTATGATTTTATGGCGACATTTTTACAGAGATAAAAGAATGCAATACGTTATCATATCTGATGTATGTTATTTGACCCCTGCATGGAATCTTACCCTCATCTCAACCACGCAGTGCAGAAGCGTCGTCCTCAGTGCACCAGAACAACGTGACAACGGTACAACAACTATCAACTAACTAGTGAGCACACAGGTGTACAGGTACGATTGTTGAGGCTCTTTTTAGATGCTGATAAGTAACTGGTGAGTCCATGTCAGCTTTTTGTGATTATCCCTCCTATTACCTTTGGGGTCAATTTGACCCCATTTAATGTTTAACGTCTCAAAATAAATGAATTACATAATTTTCTTTGCTTCATATTGAATACATTTTCAAAATTTTTTGGGGACAACTGGGAAAACATATTTTTTCAATGTCCTGTACACATTGATCGGTGTTTTTTGGGGTCACTTTGACCACAGGCTGTTTTTCACTGTGTAAAACATATAAGAATATATAAGATATAACATATAAGAAATATATTTTATTTATTTAAAGGGCTATTTAGGGAGCCAACAAACAAACATAAAGTACCTCACACTTAAACTTGGGAAACAATATTAATTCTAATAATTTTCTGGAGTTTTTAATTGCTGGGGTCAAATTGACCCCAAGGGTAAAACATGTTAGTAAATTTGAAGGTAATAGGAGGGTTATAGTCACGACTACATATTTTTATGATAGCTTCTAACGAAAAATATAAATGCTTTTCACAGTAAATGGAAGATAAACAAATATAGGAGAGTTAAAAGTAATAATTATTGTTGTTGATGAAACATTACAGGAGGTAAAGACAAAGCGAGAAGAAGGTGACATTGACTTGAAGTGGGAGGAAGATGAGGGACAAGAAGGAAAAGATGAGGAGCGTCGTCATCTTCCTCACCTGAAGAGCAGCAGCACTGCCTGAGGAAACGTCTGGAAATTGTTGTTCCTGTTGATCTGCGTGTGGTCTCGCAGCGCTATCTTACCAAACATCTGTACAGGAGGGGTAAGGAAGCAGTCACAGCACACAGGGTATGACGTCAGCATCACGACTAGAGGCCGCCGCCCCTCTCATCATCATCATCATCATCATCATCATCATCATCATCATCATCATCATCATCGGCACAGACAACTCGACGGGAGACACGAGCGGACAGGGCGAGAGGAAGAGGAGAGACAAAGACGAGCGGCAGAGGAGGAAGAGGAGGAGAGGGGGACGACGGGACCGAGGAGGTACTCTGGGAGGACAGACACAGGATGGAGGCCAGCTGGAGGAGAGAGGAGAAACACAACACAGGGAGGAGAACGAGGCGACGAGACAACGGCTTACCTGCATGCCGATGACAGCGTATATGAAGAATAGCATCACTATAAGCAGAGCTACGTAGGGCAGAGCCTAAGGAGGAGAGAGACAGTTTAGTAACACGATGTGGACGGTATAACCCTGCACCAAGGCCGCGGTCCGTTCACTTCCATCGAATTAGAACAGATTAGTCCACAACTGATTTCGGAAATTCTCGTTTAAGAGGATAAATCGTCTCAAATTCGCAGTTGCAGGGTGTAAAATACATTTCATGAAGTGGAAGTGAACTGATCTGCAGCCCTGTGTGGCACAACACCAAAACAATCCGGCACAAATCATCTGACTTCGAAGTGAAAAAAGCTGAGTAGAATACAAACTGCTCTCTGAGTTGAGCCAGGAGAGCAGTCCCAGCGTATCGAACAGGTGGGTCCTCTACGGTCACACACCTGGGAGACCGCGGGGAGGAACTGAGCTCCTGGCTAACGTCACCCCCGTGGACTGGGAGGGCGGGGCCAAGTCATGACGGATAAGCGAAACAGTATAAAAGTGTGATTGTGTGTCAATGTGCAACCAAGTGATAATTAAATGAGGATGCGTTTACAGGTAGCTGTTAAGTAGAGTCAAATATTCATGAGCATTCTGCTTCTGGTTTCCAATTTCAATGACATGAAGTGGCCCGTCTCACTTGACACGGGGGAGAGAACAGATTATTTTCATTTCCCCAAAACTCTCTATCAAATGATTTCATTTTTTTTGGTGGAGTGCTTCGTTAAAACTTCTGTACTGCTTAACCCGCCTACAGGGGATGGTGAGCTTTCAGGGGTTAGTAGTAGGGTGTTGGGGGGGGAAAGGGGGAGTAGAAGAGGAGGAAGAAGAGATGAGTAGAGGAAAGCGAAGAAAATTGATTTCTGGTTAAGGTTCTTAGGTGCCTGGTTTATTCCCAGGTTCATGTCCCTACATCCCTCCCTGCAGGACTCCTAAACCTCCTCTCCGTTACCTCACACCACCCCTCTTTCTTTACCTCCTTCCTTCCATGTCCCACCCTTGTGATTTCTTGCAAAAAAAGAGGAGGTGGAGACGAGGAGGGAGGAGGCAAGGAAAGGAGAGGCGGCTTGTGAGACTCCACATGGCTGAATTTACACAAGAACACGGATCTTTTAGCCCCATGTGACTCAGATCTGATTTTACAAGAGGATTTGCACAGCATTAATAACATTAAATAAGATATTTACATATATGTTGTGTATATATATACATATATATTTTATTTTGTATTTTATATTTCACTTTGTATACTTTATGCACAGTCACTTTCTTTCCTATATTTTTAATATTTTTATTGTGTTTAGTTTATTGGTGCTACTGTGTCAACACATTTCCCCTTGGGGTTTAATAAAGTATATTTCTATTATTCTATTCTATAATAACCTTGTTGGCAGTCTATGCCAAGTCTGGATCACAAAATCAGTGAAATGTAGTTTAAAAGCGTGCGACAGCCTCAAAGAAAAGACTCTAATTTGGTCCACATGGGGGTTAAAGCTCCACTTCAGCTGCACCATTCAGTCCTGTGTAAACCCAACCCTCTGCTCTAGCATGTCGTGTCCAGTTCTCCCCTCACTTGGAAGGATTTGATGAAGGTCCACAGCAGGGTCCGAATCCCTTCCCCGCGAGACAGCAGCTTCACCAGCCTCATCACGCGGAACAGCCGGAAGAAGGTGATGGAGATCCTGGCGTTCTCTTCAGAGTTCTGCAGTCCCTTTTGGTGGGGTTTGGTGTTTTTTTATAGAAAAAAAACACAGGACGCATGGGAACACATGCAGATAGGTAAAGGGGGAGGGGGAACACACGTACACACATACATACACAGACGCACGCACACACACACAGGTAAAAGATGAACATACAAAACGTACACACACACATATGCAGAAATGCAGACATACAAGTCATATTCATATACATATTCCCACCCACATGCATATGTGGATGTCAATATATATAACACACACACACACACACACACACACACATACACACTTAGTTAATAAATGAAAATCTGCGTCCTACAAAATCCCATCAAAGTCAACTGACAAAAGAGATTTGGGAGAGAATCGGGCAATCATGCTCATTTCTCTGGCTGCATGGAAAAATCAAATGGCAACAAAGAGATTCATCAACTGTATATTAGCTTCCTAAATACACCTGCTCTCACCTCTCGTTATGTAATAGATAAGTCCAACAGTGCAACAATTACTAGTCATTGTTATTTTGCGGTCTTCAAAACAGCTCCGTCCGTCTTTCCTGATATGCAGTCGTTACTTCCCCCTCCCCTCAGTCATGTCATGCGGTGAAGAACACACTCTCGGGTGCTGTTTCTCTACCTATTACAGGTTAATCCAGCCTTGCAATGACATTTGACAGACAAGCATGAAAATACTTTTCTAAGCCCCTCAAGATTTGATTCCTCTGCACGGACTAAAAGCCGGATAGCGGCGATAAGGCCAGAGAGACCTCCTTCAATAAAGTGGAGCAGTTTTATAAATCACTGATAACAATTCACAACAGATACAATAATAGAGCCCACAGGCAAAAAAAATATATATAAATCAGACAGGCAGGCTGATTGTTTGTGTGAAGCAACTGGCCATCTAAAAAAGACTTTCAGGTAGTCAAAGCGTTTACTACTCTGTAATTAATTAGTTATAACCCTTCCAGGTTAAAGACACTATTGTCATGAGTAGTTAACCTCGTCATCTTAACTTCTTCTTTCCTTTTTTCACCCCTTCGATTCTTATATTCGCAGATCCTATTGATGTGGTTTGGTTTATTTTGAAAGGTTGCAGTTTATTCCAAATATCTCTTCTCTGAAGTACAAGCTTGAGTGAAACTTTCACTTTCTAACTTCTATATTGTCCCAAACTCATCCACAGGAAATAACTACACAATGAAATATTCAGCCGTCTCGCTGAGTGCTATTCTAATACGGATTTAGTTATTCACGCTGCTGCTCATTCTCAGGAAGAAAAAGGCAGTAAAAACAAGGGCAACATCAGGATGTGTGTAAAGCGTGATGCAGTTAAAACATCAACCGAGGAGCCACAATGTTTAAATTCAAATTAAGCTCCAAACAGCAGATGGACTGGGTGAAAAACGAAGATAACGTTCACGCGACTACCAAATCATCATCAACCGACGGCAGTAACACTTTTTCGTCCCATAACTCCACAAATAAACCGCAAAAGCCTTCTCAGTGATAAATAAACACGACATCCTCCTCCTATACCTGACCTCTGAATCTGTTTCATGCCATTTGGGTTTTTCCAAGAGCCCATCAATTCTTTATGCTAATCCTACAGAGAAAACACAGTGGGCTCCTGAGAAGAACGAGTCGTTGTCCACCTTACGGCACGTTTGGGATAACAGACGTCATATGTTACGTGTCAAGAGTTGGGCTCAGAACTGGTAATTACGTGTTTATTAACACTTACTGTCTATATATATATATATATATATATATATATATATATATATATATATATATATATATATATATATATAATTTAATTTAATTAATGCTTTAAT
Source organism: Liparis tanakae (assembly GCA_036178185.1). NCBI lineage: Eukaryota > Metazoa > Chordata > Actinopteri > Perciformes > Liparidae > Liparis > Liparis tanakae. Next base: position 11,953,273 of record CM070089.1, on the reverse strand, counting down.
ATATATATATATTTTTTTATTTAATTTTACATTGCTGTATTTACATATATGTTGTATACATATATATATATATATATATATATATATATATATATATATATATATATATATATATATATATATATATTTTATTTTATTTTGTATTTTATATTTCACTTTGTATACTTTATGCACTGTCACTTTCTTTCTTTCTTATATTTATATTTTATTGTGTTTAGTTTATTGGTGCTACTGTGTCAACAAATTTCCCCTTGGGGATTAATAAAGTATATTTCTATTCTTCTATTCTATTTATAACATGTTCTATAACAACTATTATATATCTCTGGGTTAACTGGAAGACGCCACGTTCTTCGGGCGATGCAGATGTGTTGACGAGTAACTCGAGACGTGTGTCGTCCCAAACGTGACCGACAGATGTGCACGACGATGACCCGTTCCTCTGAGGAGTGTGAGTTAAAATTCTGTAATGCAAGTAATACCACAACTGGACCACAATGGGGACCATTGCACCATTAAGAGAGTGGGAGAGGTACAGTGACAATAAGTGTAACAGAGCGAGTCATAGAGAGAGAGAGAGAGAGAGAGAGAGAGAGAGAGAGAGCGAGAGAGAGAGAGAGTCTAAATATGAAGAATAGTTTGAATTGTTCATAGACAAATGGACAGATTCACAGATATATAAGATAGACAGCAGGCCAGTGGAGAAGAGTGAAAGAAGGAGAGACAGCGTGACCATGATGGCTTGCACTCATGACCAAGCACTAAAGATACCACACCCATCAGGGAAGGGGGGGGGGGGGGGGGACGTTGCAAGCCATGGGGGAGAGAGGTGGGGGCAGCGGGCACCATGGCAACGGCAATAGTCACTCAAGGTAAGTCACGAGACTCCAGTTGTGCTACGCCTGCACGATACAGTGTCCTTCACCACACACACACGCCATGTACATGGAGGCACGCGTGAAACAACAGCTGCGTAAAGAGGACTCTGGACATGCTGCAGAAGATGACAGCGGGGGGGCGATAGGACGGACGGGAAGCCCACACTTTAGGATTCACACCATGGCTGGCCGAACAGAAGGAGGGATGGAAGGATGGAGGGGAGAAGGGACGGTGGAGGAGGTATAGGGGAGGCGGGCGAGGTTACCGTCAGAGCGTACCATTGGCCTTACCACAGGGGGGTGAGAGGAGGAAGAGGAGGAAGAGGAAGGGGGCGAAGAGGACGAGGACGAGGAGGAGTCAGCTGGCTTTAAGGAAAGGCAACAAAGATCAGCACCAGAGCAGCGCCTTGGTGTGTGTGTGTGTGTGTGTGTGTGTGTGTGTGTGTGTGTGTGTGCACGCATGTATATGTGTGTGTCTTTGTGTATGTGTGAGGCTCTATGACATGCACCTCCTGCAAGAAACTAGTGCAATAACATACACACACTTTGCATTTTGCACATTTAATTTAATTTACACTGCTGAATATTTGCATATATGTTGTGTGTATATATACATATTTGCATATATGTTGTGTATATATTATATATACATATATATTTTATTTAGTATTTTATATTTCACTTGTATAGTTTATGCACAGTCACTTTTTCTTTCTTATATTTATATTTTATTCACGTGTGTTTAGTTTATTGGTGCTACTGTGTCCACAAATTTCCCCTTGGGGATTAATAAAGTATATTTCTATTCTATTCTATTCTATTTACTGTTTTTATGTGAAAAGCAGTAAGTAGGGTCCAGTCTTTTGATCGACCCTCACATGGTGGAAATGTAGAACAAAAAAGGAGGGCGGATAAAGTTTAAACTATTGCTGAGATCCGCCGTCTTGAGGACCAACGCCATGAACGAAGAGCTGAGCCCATGTGTGTGTGAGTGAGTGTGTGTGTGTGTGTGTGTGTGTGTGTGTGTGTGTGTGTGGTGGCTAATAGAGGGGCGCCTCTGTAGCTATCTGTCATTCTTTCTGCCAGCTGAAGCTAAAGTACAGCGACAGTGGTTGGAGCTTTAGCTTTACTCTATGTTCACCAAACGCATCACGGCATTAAAGGGCAATGCCTCCTTATTACGTGTTATTCGAGCATCTCTTTGACCGGAGAAGTGAAATTAAGTGAAATTAATTAGACTTGGACCGACTTTGAGGTCACAGATGCGTCAGAATAGCACAATAACAAAAGAGTTAAGATCATCTCAGTCACTCAAAGGTGATTTTAGATGCTTTTGGAAGTACAAAATAGATGTACAACGATAACAGACTGTAAGGAGACGCCCGCTGGTCATCTCTGGTATTACAACATTGTAATGGGAGCGATAGATTAACTTCTAGTTGAATCTATCACCCCGGAGCTGTTCACTCTTTGGTGTTGGTCCTGTTAAAATACCTTCGTGAAGAATTTAAAGGAATTCTAACAGAGCCATACACACAACTGTATGATTACACACAATAATGATGTACACACAGGAACAGGTTGTCAAGATGCTTTAAACCTGTAGTACAAGCATGTAGTCTTTAGGAAGGGAGACATGGTTGATGTGTGTGTCTGGTTGTGTGTGTGTGTGTGTGTGTTTAAATGCCTAAGAAGAATAATTGAGGTATTATGGTGTGAAAGGAAGAACAGTTGGGAGGAAGGAAGGGAGGGAAGAGCGATGGATAAAGGGAAGTCAAAGATGAGTTGGAAAGGTGGGGAGGAAAGAAGGAAGGATGGAGAAAGGGAGGGATAATGGCACTGAGTGCAAGTATTTGAGAAGGTGTGTGTTTGTCCGTGTGCGAATGACACAAAGGGCCGGATGAGTCAATTTAAACGTAACTAAATTCTGAAATTACTTAAATTTCTACGAGAAATCAAAGCTGTGAACCACTTGAGATTAAACTCAAATCATATTTCTCATTAGGATGGGACACAGCAAATTACAAAGTCTACCGTGGATTTGAAGGATCTGGGCGTGTTTTTTAAATTTAACCAAACTTAACAGTCAATTTGTAATTAAATGTACAGAAGTTATTTCAGGCTAAGCTACAGTGCAGATGTGAGTAACTGTAGTTGCAGCGCATCGGATTTAAGAGCTCATTTAAAAGTATTTTGCGCCGTTTTCTCACATTGCATGTTGTGTTTACAGACAACAATTTCATCAGTTCAGTCAGTTTAAAAGGTAAAATGGGTCTCTTGAGAACACTATCACCCTCCAATTGAAGTTTAGGTTTGATCCATACATTTTAAGTTGTAATAAAGAAACACAAAAGTGCATTTTAATATATATATATATATATATATATATATATATATATATATATATATATATAAATATATAAAAAAAATTATATATATATATACTGTAGATATATATATATATATTGTATATATAAATAAATAAATATATATATATATATATATAAATACATACACGTACACTATAATTATAATTGGATGACCTATATGAAAAGTACGAGAGACCCGTTTTACCCCGCTTGCATTTCAGGTGAGCAAGCAGCACCGCAAACCAACGAGAAAGAAGACAGAGAAAGACAGAGATAAACATCCATAAAAGAAGAGTTAAGTGAACTGAAAAAGCTCAGAAAGAAGAAGAGAGAGAGCTGGAGAAGAGAGGAGGAGGAGGAGGAGGAGGAGGAGGAGGAGGCATTCCGAACAGAGAAAGAAATAAGATGCAGTCCATACTGGCATCGTCTGCAAGACACCGCTCAGAGCAAACCACTACGGATCTATTCAAACTACTTCTACTCACACAAACGTAAAATAAACCATAAAGTATTTAAGAAGCACCCGCAGGTTGCCGGGGAGAATTAGAGACCCAAGGATTAGGAAAGGATTCTGATTCGATGACCACAGCTAAGTCGACAAGCACCCAACAGAGCAGCAATGTGGGCGAACTCAAACGAGAGATTTTTAGACATTTTATATTTACTTAAGGCAAAGTGAGAACATTTTAAAAGATGGCCTGTTACTGCACTTCGCTGTAGCTGTTGGCAAGCTGCTACTATTACTTTCTAATTGCATTGCTCAGTGTGTTAGAAAGAATTCACCTGTGCTTTATAGCCTGGGGTAAATGCAGTAGCAGGCTAACATCTAAAATGTCTCAGTAGCAGGGTCCCAGATCAAAAACACGGAGGATCCTCAGAGGATCCAAGTGCGGAGGGTTTCTTAAAAAAAGACAAATAGAAAAAAAAGGTAGCTCGGGCATCTCATCACCCAAATCATTAAAAGCCACCAAAGAAGAAGAACAACTCAAATACTTGGGGCATGCCTTTAGGTTAGGGGTGAAAGAGGCTAATCAAAAACGCAAACCAATCAACAAAATCAATCAAACAAAATCAAAAGCACACTCCAAGCATTAAATGCACCCGTGACTTGTATTGATGACAAAGATGAATATCTCTGGCCCGTCGAACCTCGGCTTTAAAGTGGCGGATTGGTCAGTGGCGAGTCCCCGATAGAAACGTCTCTGTTGAGTGTCTATGGATATATGTACACATCTCCCCTGATATAACAATAGACAGAAGGCCTGAATAAAACATAACATATCAAAGTGTGCTTTTGAAATGACCTGCTGGGGGTTTCTGAGCAGCTTTGCAGCCTCTCGTGGGCACAAATGGATTCCCTTTTCTAAAGGCCTGAAAACAGCCGCCCAGCTCATGCACCCTTGGGAGACACTAACCTTATTGGTATGCCTGCCCTGTGCCGTCTGAGGTAAAACACACGGCGTTCCACCGCGGGGGGAAATACCGTGTTCACATCCTAACCTCATGTCCTCAAACCAGCAGGCGCAGGGTGTGACAGCATTATATGTAAACCTAAACTTTACTGTGTAGAATAAATGTATCTATAATGGAGTAGCTATAGTCAGAATCTGTTGGAGACTAAATACATCAACGTCTCATTCTAACCTGAGAGTGTTGATCTTTTTTCAGCACTAGAACAGTAATTACATTAAGAACTAATAGCTTATAGAACAGTAATTACATTAAGAACTAATAGCTTATATTTAACATTTAACTACGGCCTTTAAAAGAGATGAGAGGCTGTATGTACACTACCGTTCAAAAGTTTGGGGTCACCCAACAAGACAATTTTGTGTTTTCCATGGAAACTCACTTTTATTTATCCAATGAATTGAAAAATTAATATAAAATATAGTAAATACATTGACATGGTTAGAAATAAAGATTTTTATTTTAAATATGAATTGTGTTCTTCAGACTTCAAGCTCAAAATGAAGGCCAGTTGAAAAGCTTCTCTGACCAGCGTAACTGTTTTCAGCTGTGCTAACATAACAAAAGGGTTTTCTAAAATTCTACCCCTCCGCTAGTCTTCTAAGGCGATAACACAATGTGCCGTTAGAACACTGGAGATGGGCCTCTATACAACCGTGTAGATATTTAATTCTTTTTAAACATGTGTTTCAACCTAGAATAGTCATTTACCACATTACTAATGTATAGAGTGCATTTCTTAATAATTTAATGTTATCTTCATTCAAATAACATGCTTTTCTTTGAAAAATAAGGACATTTCTAAGTGACCCCAGACTTTTGAACGGTAGTGTTGGTGTCTTCGTAAGCTGAAACAAACATACAACGTATACCAACGTTAGATGCTCAGAAAGCTGCCTCTACTTCTTGTCTCCTGAGGAATTTCCCCTTCACTGCTTGAGATGTTGGCAAGTGTGGCTGACATGGAAATGACTGATTAGCTCTCCCTCAAAAAACGGAATTGAAAGTAAAAATCATGTTTGGACATTTTGGACCGATCATAATAACAAATAATTTCCTACTCCAGCAAATCAGCCTCCACGGCAAACACCTGGCCTCTTCTATTAATCCATTAAAAGGAGACTCACTTTGCAGTGTGCATGGGTCTCAGGTTATTCTCCTGCCAAAAAGCACTTTGAATATCACATGAATAAAACACCAATTACCCCTGAAGTGTAAATACGATAGACACTCAACATTTGACTCGTGTTCGGGAGATTCTCATTCAGCCTGTTGACCATAGGGCCGCCACATCGATAATAAATGAATTCATACATACATTTACATAAATTGAATGGGTGCTGAGTACATTTATGGATCAAATTGTTCCCACATTACAACAAATAAATAAATAAATGCAAATTGTTTTTTTTCTCATTTGAATTGAACGTTTTCCTGGTGATTTATGAATCGAGAGCATTTCATGTCCCTTATGTTAAATCACCAGTGTTTAAAAAATATGTATTCATGCCAGGATATTTTTTGCTTTTGCAAAAATATTGATTATTATTTTGCATTATATACACAGTATCAGGCCTGGATATGCCACCTGTACATCTGCCATGCTATACGGTGTCCATCATGCCAGGGGAATGGACACTATCCCCTGTGGCAATGATAAAAGATCAAATAAATGTGAGAGAATGCAATAAGTCCTATTGGCAAGTGCAATAGTTTTTGATGCTCAGCAGACCGAGGCACGGATACCTATCTGAAGCACTTTCAAATATTACAAAAACTGTACGAAATACTGGAATAATAACAATTTAACGTCAGCCTCATTACACTGCAGACGATAAAAGTGCAGGAATTGAAAAAAAGGGGGGGGGGGGGGGGAGATCAATGAGAGCATCTATTATTATTAACCCTACATTTTAACAGAAAAATAAAATAATGGAGTGATGACAATGTTAGTTCCCAAAGGGACCATGTCAAAAAGGTATTTAAAGGGTCAAGGGTCAACGTTCTGTTCAGTTTTTTCTTTCACATGTTGAAATGCTCGGTTCTGATTTCACCACATCTGGCTGTTTTCTCCGCCAGACTGATCCGTCCATCGCTTAAGTTCAAATGCGGCGCGGCTGAAGTTTCCTAATCATTTGAAAGCATGCGAGATGGGTATCGGCACTCGGTCTGTTTGTGTGTGTGGGAATGGCAGAGCAGGCAGGCAGGAAGGGAGGGAAGGAGTTGGACTACTTACGTTAACCTCAGTGATCGCTATGTCAACAATGCTACCCACAACTATCAAGGCATCAAATGTGTTCCATGCATCAACAAAATAATGCTGCGTAGGGGTGGAAAGAACAGAAAAACAACAGAAGAAAAGGACAGAACATAAGACATTTAAAAAATGGAAAGAACGTAAATCAAAGGAGAGAGGAGAAAAATAAGATAAAAACATTATATACATGAGCATTGGAGTTTTTAGTAGGAGGAGAGAGGGAAAGAATCAACAAAATTCAAGGGCAAAAAAATGAAAGGAGGGGCAGTCTAAGAGAGATGGACAGCAGGAAGAGCAGCGGCGATCGGTCATGCTTGTCCATGAGAGGAAAATGTCAACAACAAGAATTGTACACAACAAATTGCAACAAAATCACAACAACAACAAAAACGCCCCTGTTGCTGTGGTTGAAAAATAAATAAATGCGTAAGTCTGTTTGTGATTGGTCAGTGAGTTAGTTCAGTTAGTGGAGGAATTAGAAACCTGAGGACATGTCACAGTCGGATATGAAGTGGACAAAAAAATAAGAACCCGACAACATCTGAGATACTGTTAGGAATAAGGAGTAAGGAAAGAGGACGCAAGACAGGAACCCTGAGTGTGCAACGCTAAACCCGGCCTCTGTTCTCTCTCTACTTTTTTAAGATTCCCAGGAAGAAGCTTGTTTTCCTGCTCAGGTGGTTGTGGTTAGGGGTCTCCTGAGTAGCAGCGGCCATCTTGGAGTTAAAGATGGAGGAGGGAGAGAAGGAGAAGAAGGAAGGAGAGAAAAAAGAAGAGGCAGAGAAAAAAAGGAAGAGAGACAAAGAGAACAGACAGCACGGCACAACACAGAATAGCCACGGAGGAGAGGAGAGTGGCAGAGAATGAAAGATTCAGAAGAAGCGAGAGGGCAAGAGACAGAGAGAGAGAGAGAGAGAGAGAGAGCGAGAGAGAGAGAGCGGGAGCGACAAGGAGAGTGAGAGTGGGCATCGTACTTACGTTGATCTCACTGAGAATGACGTCTATTATGCTGCCAATTACGATGAGGAAATCAAACACATTCCAGGGATCACTAAAGTACCCCTACACAGGATGAGGTGAGCAGGGGAGGAGGAGGAGGAGGAGGAGGAGGAGGGTAAGAAAGGTAGGTTAGAAGGAAAACAACATCTGCTGCCACTTCGCAGACCTCTTAAGGTGGCACGAGGTTGTACAGTACACTGAGGAAACGGAACAGAGACAATCAGCTGATGAAGCCACACGTGAAACATTTTAATTCTAATGAGCAGAATCATCTGGTTTCCTTTGCTTTGTTCATCGGGAGCAGCTGGGTTTCCCGCTCCGCCATGGCGTGTTAGACGGCAGTTAAATAAGTCGGAGATACGACTGAAAGCACGCTTTGTTTGTTTAATTTATCGAGAGCGATTTATCATCATTAGCGGTAGAAAGTGAGTATTTATGAGAACAAAAAGATCTGCGTAGCTTCAGGCCAAAACAGCATTATTATTTAGAGCGGGAAAGTCCCAACACGTACACTACCGTCCAAAAGTTTGGGGTCACCGAGAAAATGTTGTTTTCCATGAAAACTCACACTTTTGTTTATTAAATGAATACAAGATTAATAGAAAATATAGTCAAGACATTGACAAGGTTATAAATAATGATTTTTATTGTAAATATTAATGTTGTTCTTCAAACTTGTGGCCCAAAGGTGAGCTTCTCTCACCAGCATAACTGTTTTCAGCTGCGCTCATATAAAAAGGGTTTCAATGTCAAGGAATAATAATATAATGCTAAATAAAAAGTTACAACAAAATTAAAAAAGGGTTTTAAGGGGGTTCTAACCCTCTGCTAGTCTTCTAAGGCAATAACACAATGTACCACTAGAACATGGAGATGGGCCTCTACACACCTCTGGAGAGATTTCATTAAAAAACAGAGAATAGTCATTTACCACATTAACTATGTATAGAGTGTATTTCTGATTAATTTAATGTCATTTTCATTGGAAAAAACAGTGCTTTTTTTGTTTTTTTCGAAGTGACCCCAAACTTTTGAACAGTAGTGTAGATTTGATATATTGTAAGAGGAGCTGCATCTTTTGTTACATTCTGGTGCAGAGACTCTTTATTATATCGGGAGAGGCAGACGCAACGTAACGAGGGAGATTAGGAAACCGGCCTGGCGCGTGGTCTTTTCAGAATCGTTCCGTATATTGTAAAGCAAATTACATCTCAATCAGATTCAGGGAGGACTGTTTTCCCATGGCACAGTTAGATGTTTCCAATAACTGTGGGCTAGGGAGGCTGATGATGTTACCATGTTTATCCCAATTTTGTGCAACCGGATTGGAAGAAATCTGATAGTTATTGTACGTCTAAAGATGGTTGGAAGTTGAAGCAGGGGAATTAGAATGATTACTGTCTGGATACTGAGATGTGAGACTAGATATATATATATATATATATATATATATATATATATATATATATTATACTAGACTAGATACTAGATTTACTCAGCACTTTACTTTCTTTCCCCCCTGTGTATTTAGTATTAGTTTTTAGTTTTTACTATTTAGTTTTGTGTTTTATAATTATTTTTATTAATGCTCTGATGTGCTGATCCGATGCTGTGATTTTTGAAATGTTCCCACTGTGGGACGAATAAAGGTATATATCATATGATATCATATCATACTGTGGTACACCTACAGAATAACTATATAACATCCTTAAATCTATTATGTATGCACAAATAAATACAACTCAATTATTGCAGGTAAATTGACGGATGCGGAGAGATTCTGAATGAAGATTAAGCTGAGATCAGTTTATGCAGATATTACAAATAAATCCTGGACTCTATCGAGGTTTAAATGGAGTTGTTTGGAGGTGTAAGAGTATTAATGTCAAACCAGGATTATACATGAATATAACTTAATATCTAAAAGCCATTTTGATATTAATTGATTTGACACATTTGGGTTTTAAAAGTTGAAATGTGTTCAGAGGCTCAGAACTTTCCAACACAGTAAAAACAAAAACCTGCGAAGCAACGCTGAGACAGCGAAACCTGTAAAAAAGGTTAAACAGCATTAGGACACATTTCCACCCATAAAGCGAGTGTCACAGGAGCCGATTCCACTCGTGTGCTGCCGACTGTAACACCTGGAAGTGAAAGTGTGAGCGAGCTGGTCCTCTGTGTGTGCCGGAAAAGTTTAACAAGGTCAAGCCAGGAGCGTCCTACGGTGGCATCGCACTCACGCACACATTAAGTGCGTCAGGTTTTCATTAACATCGTTCAAATGGCGTGGGAACGTGTCCACATGCTGCGCTGTAATGTATCATACAAAGCTAATTCAGGAAAAAAGGGAAACTTTGGATATTGTTTTAAAGATTTACAACGTGCAAGGATTCGCAAAGTTTCAAAACGCTTTGAAAAAGCTGATTTGATCAGTTTAAATGAACTACACGAGGAACATATATAACGTAATGCAGCGCAGCATGAGGGTGATTCCCATGCCCAAATGTTTCAAGTAGATCATTATTTCCAACGGTTATTACCAGATAACTATATTTCATCTTAATACATAAACATTGTCCCCGGGCGCGTCACTGCAGCCCGCTGCTCCTTAATAACTAAGGATGGGTCAAATGCAGAGAGGAATTACCCTAAAGGGATCAATAAAAAGTGTACATCTCTTCTTCTTTCTTTTTGGAGCAAATTATTTGGATTTTATAGCTTACTGGAAAAATAAAATAAATAAGTTAAAAAAACTTCCAAAAAAATTATATTTTTGTGAAGGCAATTAATTAATTGCAAAAGGTAACTTACACTAATTAACTCCACATATAAAATAAATAAAAAGTAACATATATTTCACAGTTTTTTTGTCTTCTTAAACCTGGAGTATTAATGTATTCTTTGTAATTTTTTCTAATGAGCATTTTTTAATTGATTCTAATGAGCATAATGTTTATAAGTGACACAGTATTGCCAAGTATACGGAAGGGAAAGCTAAAAGAAAGAAGATACAGTTAGTGTGATGTCACCCTCACATGTATCTAGCTCAACTCAGTGTATAAAAAAAGTATAGAGTAAAAAGTAATCAATAACTGCAAATAAATATTCATCTTTGTATTTACAACCTGCAATGTGTAACAATAGAGTAAAAATATAATATTAAACTATCTTTTTGCTATTGAATGTGTTTTTTTTGTATATTTCTGACTAACCCTGTTGTAATAGGGGGAGGCACTCCCATCTGTTACTGTTTAAATATCTCCTGGTGCACCAGGAAGTCCTAAGATTGGCCCAATAAACCCAGACAGCCTCATAGCAACAGCAACAGAGTAACAAGGCAGCAGTGAGATTAAAAACCACATGATGCCATCCACTAATCATGTTTACAATTCAAAATATAGCAATCATCATCTGGGGGGAATTAAATAAGGATTAGGAATAGGATATGCAGTTCAACATCAGGCAGCAGTTATTTACAGGAACATGTGAGTCAATGCCTGAAACACACAGTATTTGATAGTATCAGATTCTAAGTTATTAGTAAAAAGTAAGTAGATTCGTACATTATTTATCAAATATTTGCTATGCTGCTCTACTCTACCGTATTTTACAGGACTGTTACTCTATACTGCAGCGAGAGAGGCGGACCTACCCTGGGTTTGAAGGCAATCAGTTTCAGGATCATCTCCACAGTGAAGAGTCCGGTGAAGAGCATGTTGAGGATGTTCATGGCGTCATTGAAATTCTTGGTCTGTCCATGATGCTGCAAAAGCACACGAACGACTCATTGGAGGAGGGTGGGGGGGTTTCATAAAGCCCTACACTGTCACATTCAACCCATTTTAAGAGTGTGTACTCGCGCTCTGTGAGCGTGCACGTGTGTGTGTGTGGGACTCACCTGCATGGCCAGACAGATGGTGTTGAGGAGGATGAGTGTGAACATCAGGTACTCGAAGTAGGTGGAGTTAACCACGTACCACACCTTGTACTGGTAAGGGTTCTTGGGGATGTAGCGACGCAACGGCCGGGCCTTCAAAGCGTACTCCACACACTGACGCTGTGACACACACACACACACACACACACACACACACACACACACACACGCATGAGCATGCACAAACACACGTTCGCCAGAAACTTGCAATAACTCACTGTACATATTCACATTCATACTTACACTGTTGATCTGCACTGCACTCATTTAATTTAATTTAATTTAATTTACACGACGCACATACACACACTTTGCATTTTGCACACTGTCTATATATATATATTTTATATATATTTTATTTTATTTTACATTGCTGTATTTACATATATGTTGTATATATACATATACATATTATTTTATTTTGTATTTAATATTTCACTTTGCATACTACACTTTATGCACAGTCACTTTATTTCTTATATCTATATTTTATTGTGTTTAGTTTATCGGTGATGTCAACAAATTTCCCCTTGCGGATTAATAAAGTATATTTCTATTCTATTCTATTCTTTAACCTTTATCTGGTTACGTAGCTCCCCAATTCCTCGTCTCTCCGTCTCGGACCACTGTGGAGCAAAAGCTGCAGAAGTGTCTCTCTTCTGTCCCCGACTTCTCCTCCATCCTCTTCGTGTTCTTCCAGTGAGACGAATCATCACAGAAAACACGGCTGCAGGGACTTCGCTCGGCTCTTTCTTCGGTTTCATCTTCTGTCTGCACGTCTGCAGCTCCCTCCTGGCTGCACTCCTCAAGTAGTTCAGCCTCTCAACACTCTTGTTCATCCTCTCCAGATTATCCCACGTCTCTCTCCCCCCCCCCCCCCCCCCCCCCACACACACTGCCTGGCCTCCATTCCCTCTCCCCGGTGCCGCCTGAACGACAAAGTGACTCTCCCCACTTCAAGTCGGAACAAATTCAGTAATAGTTGATATGAAACAGACACCAACGCTATACCTGATTCTTGTCCAGCTCACAGTTCTTGTACTCCTGCTCGCCTTGCTCCTGGAACGTGACGATGACGAAACCGACGAAGATGTTCATCATGAAGAAGGCGATGATGATGATGTAGATTATGAAGAAGATGGAGATGACCACGCGGTAGTTGTAGACGGGCCCGACGTCCTCGGCGTGAGAGTCGATGGCCCGGTACAGTAACCTGAGGGGGGGGGGGGGGAGGAAGAGGGCGAGAAGAATCCCTCAGTTAATCCAGTAAAAAACTATTATTTTATTTATTTATTCATTTGTACAGGGACCGTACACATTAATCAACCCGGGGGTAAATGTGTTAACGTTAGCTAAGGCTAAATTTCATCTTTAGTCCTTGTGGTCAGATGTTAAAGCCTTCACTAAAGGAGTAAGAGGAACATAATAAAAAAAGGCAGTAAACATACAGGTTACGATAAAATACTGAAAAAAAAAAAAAAAACATTTAACAGACATATAAACAATAATTATTTACACAATCACTGAGGAGGCAGTCACAGTTCATGCTCACACATCTGACTGGTAAAAAGCCAGTTCTTCAGGCCGTGTTTAAAAGAGTAAAAAGTTCTGCTAGTGCGCAAAATTATATTATATTAATATTATTAGTATGTATAGGGTATAGGACACCAGGACGCTGCTGTAAAATGTAAAAAAAAGAAAGCACTCAGTGGACATAGAGGATGCAGATGAAACAGATTGTGTGACACACACCCTGGCCAGCCCTCGAAGGTGGACACGGCAAACAGAGCCATCATGCCCTGCAGGACGTCGTCAAAGTTAAAGTCGCTGTTCTTCCACTCTCTGTGGGCTCTTTCAGGCTGCGACACGTCCCCGTCCTTATACAATATGTAGGAGCCCCTGTGAATACAAGAGCACACACACACACACACACACACACACACGTTTTATAGATAGATAGATACTTTATTAATCCCCAAGGGGAAATTTGTCGACGCAGTAGCACCAATAAACTAAACACACGAGAATAAAATATAAATATAAGAAAGAAAACAGTTGGGGGGAATGAACTATTTACTTTATTTATTTAATTAGTTTTATTTCATCTACTTGTGTATATATTTTTTTTAATTTTCTGTAATGTTTAATGTAGTGTGCTCTGCATGAAAATATTTGGAAAAATAAAATATTCCAAAAGAAAGAAACAGTGACTGTGCATAAAGTATACAAAGTGAAATATGAAATACAAAATAAAATAAAATATATATGTATATATATATATATATATATATATATATATATATATATATATATATATATATATATACACAACATATATGCAAATACGGCAGTGTAAAATTAAATAAAATATAGACAGAGTGTGCAAAATGCAAAGTGTCTGTATGTGTGTAGTGTAAATGAAATGTGTGAAGTGCAGATCAACATAGTGTAAGTATGAATGTGAATGTGTACAGTGATAATTATTATCCAGTTATAGGCTATAAGAGTATGTTTAACAAGCTTGCTTGCAGGATTGATCTCTTACCTGCAGCCTGCCTGAGTTTGTTTCGAGGTGTCGGTACAAAAGAAGAACTTCCCCTGATGGATGAACACAGAAATGCTGTAAATCAGTATTGCTTATAACATGATTACGACATTACCCGCGGTGACCTTCCCCTCCTTTCCTCCTACCTTAAAGAGCTGTACTCCGATGCACGCGAACATGAACTGGAGCAACGTGGTGACGATGACGATGTTGCCGATGGTCCGGATGGCCACAAAGACGCACTGCACCACATGCTGGAAAATACCCCGAAAAGATAGTGAGTATTACGGGTGTGGCATTTATTTTGTTTTGTTAAGAAGAGAATTATTATGACGTATATTATGTGTTTTTAGACGTGCAGGTGCTCCAACCTTGAGGCCTTTGGCTCTGTTGATGGCTCTCAGGGGTCTGAGCACTCGCAGGACTCTCAGGATCTTCACCACATTAATTGCACTGGACCTGAAACACACATGGGATTAAACTACTGACCAGTCGAACACACCTTCTACTATCAAGATGCATTTACAAGGTGAGACGAGTCACGCTCTTAACAAACTGTAGCGCGAGTTTAAAAGAACTGTAAGAGGTAAACAAGGTAAATTAAAACAAAGCCAAATCACATCGGACACTCAACAAAAAGTATAAAATAATCCTGATTACACTTAAATAAATAATAACTGAGAATAGCCATGATTCTCTTTAATTAAGATGATTAAATTTGGGCTTATCTTGGGCAAAGTTAAGACTATATGTTTATATAACCCACACCATGCTACGTAATAAAGGCAGATTATTACCAAGAGATTAGCAGATGTGCACAAAGATATCAAGAAGTTAACCTTTATTAGACTAAATGGTGGTTGAATACTTATTTCACCTCCTCTGATAATGTTAAGAGATTATCTATAGAAATACGGTTATGGACCATGTCATAAGGACCATTAGTCATAAATTAATAATGCGTTTTAGTATAATCTGTCTACACTGGTAAATACAAAAGTCTAAACGTGTGTATGTAATAAAACACACAAACACATACAAGTACAACACAGGTAGGCCAACACAAAAACACACAAGGGGAAACTGAGAGTCACTGTGCTGTAAGAGAGTAAGCTTAAGCCAAAGGTCAAACAGCGTGGGGCCTTTTAAAGGACATGGTTCAAAAGGAAAGGAAGGTTTTAACATACCACCCAAAAGAATCAAATGAACACTTTGACATTTTGAATTTTGCAATAATTGTTTGAAAAAAGCTTGTACATTGGTCCTTTGTTAATCTGAAATTCCTAAGTGTTGTATTACTATGTGACGTTAAGGGGTGTCAAACGTGCTAAATTCCGAGCTTGTCGTTTAGCTTTTACCTTTAAATCAGTGTGAAAGGTTAATAAGGCAATTATTCAGTTAACTGGAGAGCAAATGTGAAAACGAGTGAAAAAAAGAGTATTCAAAATGTCAGCGTATCCTTTTAAGGAATGACTTTTCAGATGGTTAAAGGAGTGATATAAAGGGAGTGATATTACTCGGTCGACTTTTAAACAGAATGTAAGGAAAGACCCGATTTACACAGGAAGGTAAAGTTCAAGGGCAGTTAAAGGTAGTACATGTGCAGTAGGAATTCATCGGCATCATATCAGTCAAACCAGCTGTGAAGATGTCTCATAGTCGACTGGATTGAAGGGAAATAATAACCTGTTTATTAAAGATGAACCTGTTTATTAAAGATTAACCTGTTTATTAAAGATGAACCTGTTTATTAAAGATTAACCTATTTATTAAAGATAAACCTGTTTATTTAAGATTGAATTCTCTTTGATTCTAAATGGTTTCCATAGGAAAAACTAAAATAAAGACTCATATAGTTATTTTATGTGACCTCATTCTTCAACAAACAATATCACGAGACTACACAGGATGACTCCACCTGACTTTTGATTCTACGTTATTAGTTTTACAACTGGTCATTTTGCATATTCCAGTTCTAACTTCTTGTTTCTTTAGCTACACTTCCATGAGCACATATACCTAAATGGAAACTTGTAGGTATATGTGTGTGTATGTTATTGCAGAAACTAGTGCAATAACATACACACACTTTGCATTTTGCACATTTTCTATATTTTATTTAATTTACACTGCTGAATATTTGCATATATGTTGTGTGTATATAAACATATTTGCATATATGTTGTGTGTATATATATATATATATATATATATATATATATATATATATATATATATATATATATTATTTTGTATTTTATATTTCACTTATACGTATAGTTTATGCACAGTCACTTTTTCTTTCTTTCTTATATTTATATTTTATTCTTGTGTGTTTAGTTTATTGGTGCTACTGTGCCCACAAATTTCCCCTTGGGGATTAATAAAGTATACTTCTATTCTTCATTCTTCTAAACATATATTGAAGTAAAATGTACAGTAAATCCTGAAATTGGAGTCAAAAAGATCTGTTGACACACACTCCTGAACGCAGCAGTTTGACTGTGATGTATTTAAGAAGACTTCCACACACTGACTACTTTTAACAGGCAAAACCACTGAGTTCTAGCATAAAGGTGTCATTTCCATAGCCCAGGAGAGTTTAGCTTATCCAGAAATATGAGAACTCAGTTTAAACTGCCCCCCAAAAATATGTCAAATAATAGATTAACAAAAACACAAACGTTGATGGGGGAACCACTCCCCCTGGAAACAAAACAATCTCTGCATCCAAACCCATTATGATGATGCCTGAATAGAGATATGGTGCACAAATCACCCACTTATTATCATTACTGAATAATCTCGCTGAACTTTCGCCCGGGCATAACGTCAGACATTTCAGCCGTGTGATTTTTGGTCGTGCTCTGAAGAAAGCTTTGACTATAAAACTCTCCAAGGCCTTAGAAATACCAAATCAAAGGAGTGACATCTTTACACAGTTAAGGTGAAGGTTTGTTAAGAGGGTTATTAATGTGGACTAATATGGACTTACGTCGAGAAGTCTAGTCTATTAAGCATTAGAGACAGAGAGTGCAGCATAGCATATTAAACATCAGAAATATCACAGCATTTCATGGAGTTAATTGCTACAAGATGCAGTGAACATATTCAATAAACATCACAAAGAGAAAAAGGGGATCGGGGTAATGAAGTGTAAAGTTGGGAGAGAATAGAGAGAAGTGTGAAGAATGAGGCAATTTACATTAACGAAAAATCGTTTCTCTCACTCTGACACTTTACAAGCTGATTTATGTGTTCGTGGACTGGACGAGTGTCCCATGCAGGAGCCATTATCTGACTGCCGGGTCCAGTCCTTCAACACGCAATCACACAAATATACACTACCGTTCAAAAGGTTGGGGTCACTTAGAAAAAAGAAAAAAAAGCACTGTTTTTTCCAATGAAAATTACATTAATTAATCAGAAATACACTCTACATAGTTAATGTGGTAAATGACGATTCTCTGTTTTTAAATGAAATCTCTACAGAGGTGTGTAGAGGCCCATCTCCATGTTCTAGTGGTACATTGTGTTATTGCCTTAGAAGACGAGCAGAGGGGTAGAACCCCCTCAGAACCCTTTAAAAAAAAAATTATAACTTTTTATTTTGCATTTTCCACAAACAGATTATTCCTTGACATTGAAACCCTTTTTATGTGAGCGCAGCTGAAAACAGTTATGCTGGTGAGAGAAGCTCTAAAACTGGCCTTCCTTTGAGCCACAAGTTTGAAGAACAACAATAATATTTACAATAAAAATCATTATTTCTAACCTTTGTCAATGTCTTGACTATATTTTGTATTAATCTTGTATTCATTTAATTAATAAAAGTGTGAGTTTTCATGGAAGACACACAATTGTCTGGATGACCCCAAACTTTTGAACGGTAGTGTACGTTTGATGATGTCGTAAACTTCCCTGATGAAGTCGCTTGGAATTGCTGGCAACATTTTGGGGGTTATAGCATTTGCGCAAAATTTTGATTTAAATAAGCTAAAGCGGCGGATGATTCAAAGGGGGCAAAACGCATAAAACATGCATGAGGAAACATTACGTTGCACTCACTGTATTCCAGAGGAGATGAGAGAAACACTGACAACGACCAGGTCCAAAATATTGAAATAGTTTCTACAGAATGAACCTTTGTGGACGAAGGCCCCGTAGGCTGTCATCTGTAGGGGTCAAAGTTCACAATTTAGAGAAGTAAAGAAGAATCAAGTCACAGGTCACTCGTATACATGGGGAACATATATGATGCAAATTAGTTGGTCATTGCTTGAACTGTTTTTAAGGAAGGGTACCAAGGACACATCATTTAAGTTATTTGATATCTTCGGTCTGGATGCAGCAACGTCTTCTCGCCATGCACATCAACCAGTTTGCAACAAACATTAAACATTGTTTGTCAGTCCTTATTTCTATCATACATGAGAAAGTTTGTTTGTTGAACATAATTCAAATGAATTCTGTCGCACTTACAGATCCTAAGTTCTTATAATATCTCACAACCATGCAATACTACCTTAAGAATGATCTCTATGGTGAAGAGTCCAGTGAATACATGGTCTGCATAGCCCAGGATCTAGAAAAGCAACAAAGAGAAACATTGTTTTTAGTTGAAGGATACTATTGCCACAATAGTGCCAGACAAAAAAAAACAATACTCAATGTCATCCGTTGTATTGGTAATAATAATAATAGTAATAATAACAACCATCAGACGAAATTGGAACTGAGGTTGTACAACATGTTCCAAGGCTGAATGAAACCGACCTGGGTAGACCGGTAACAACTGTGTAAAGGTCTAAGCTTTCAGAGAATTGTTTACATGGTTAAAAACAAAGAGAGAAACAGAAGGAAGCGCAGTTTCTTTTCGGGGGTTAAGGCCTAATTTTGCGTCGACGTGGATGACTCCACAACATACTGAATTAAATATGCTGAGGTTCAGGTCCAAGGATAATGCATTTCCATTTCTTTGAATCTGGTGTATTTTTTACATTTAGTCTCAGACTAACCTCATTTGAGTTTGACTATTACCCAGCCGCCTAGACCGTAGTCATGAAAAATACAATATAGCAGATCTCTACAAGCCCCCGGGGGATCTTCCCTCACTGAGAGAAATAACAATACCCAAAACACACACGCAGCACACACAGAGCCACGTTGTTGCATGCAGCTCACCAATTATACCCATAAACGCTATATATAATGTATATTTAAACAGTATGGGGATGCTCCACAACTGCAGTGAAGACATTGTCTCCATGAATACAGATAGAGCATGATTTGAGATTTCTCAGTTTGGCCTCAGGCTAAGTATACAGCCTCAGCTGTTGCATGCAAATATAAACTATTTCTTATTGATATAAGGAATAGGGGATAGTAAAACAATAACAACCATATATTTTGGCTGCATGTGTTAATGTTAGGTTGCCAGCCTGGCTTAATATTTATTTTTTATTTTTAAAGAGTTCAATTGACAAGACAAAAGTTGAAGAGACGTTTCACATCTTCCTAACATGAAGTTAATCTGGGTTACAATACTCTGGAATAAATCTCATTAAGTGTAACAGGCCAGTCACAATAAGCGTTGGTTCCTCTATATGTATGTTGCTGTCGGTTATAATCCATTTAGCACATAATGAATGTGTGTGGACAACTAATGATGAGTTCAATGTCTGCCTCTGTCTGTGCCTTAATGTATATTGAGCCTTATATAAAATAAGATATTCATGTATTAGTCCCACAGTGGGGACATTTTAGGATCACAGCAGTGGGTGTACATTAGAGCATTAATACAAATAAAAGATACAAATAAAAACACAAAACACAATACTAAATACTAAAATACAAAATACTAATACTACTACTAATATACCAAATACTAAATACTAATACTGAAATACTAAAAACTACAAGGGGAAAACAAAGTAAATTGTTGAGTAAAGTGTTGAGTAAAGTGTTGAATATGCATTTATACATATATATGTATATTTATATATATATATTATATATATGTATATTTATATATACTATATATACATATTTTTTATATATATATATATGCATTATAGTATGCATACATATTTATACTGCATTTATACTGTAATACAGTTTTTTAAATAGTTATTCATATATATTGTTTGTGTTACCTGGTTTCTGAAGGAGTCGTTTTTGACCGGATCTTCTGCTGCCAGACTGATGCTGCTGAGCAGGATGAAGAAGAGGATGAGGTTTGTGAAGATGTTGTGGTTGACGATCTTGTGGCATAGAACCCTGAATCTAAAAAAACAAAGTGGGAAAAACACATTCATGTCACTGGTTATGATAATAATAGGGCATTTTTTACGCGATCAAATAGAGATGGGAACCACAAGGATGGAAAAATACGGGCAGAAACAGATAGAAGGGGGGGGGTATGAAGGTTCGGCAAAAGGTTCCTCTTACTGGTTGGTGTGGCTGAAGACGAAGAAGGCGCGCGCCTCGGGGATGGGAATGGCCTTCTCCTTCAGCTGAATGTCGGAGAGGGGCCGGGGCCTCGGGCCCACTGGCATCTCCGGCTCTTCGTCCTCTTCGTCTCCTAATGAGAGGGAGGAAAAAGTGAATAGTTTGAGTAAATAGTAGGAAAAACAAATTCTGACAATGAATGTAATTTGGCTTAAAGTTGTTAAGTAGTTGTGCCTGAGCAGAAAGGCACACAGAGGAACCGTTACAACCTGTTGACACTAATGTTAAGCGATAAAAAAACAGTTCCAGATGTGAAAATCCTATTTATATTCTGTATCGAGAGTTTGTATTACTAACCATACAAGGTACTACAAAAAAAACTAACCGTACACGCTCCTGTAAAAGCCACAAGTCTTTCCCAGCAAAAAAAATATTTGAATGGAGAAGCCAATAAGAAGTACGACACCAGCCCAACCCTAAGTGTGACGGTGATTGGTGGATGCTGCTGTTACCATGGAAACGGCTATTGAGGGTGCGTGCTCGCGCGCGCTGCTCCCGGATTTAAAACTCGACTTGTAAACTTTTCAGGAGAGAGAGATTCACTCTCAAAATAAATATCTTGCATCTTTGCATTTTTAGAGTACGTTTTCATCTAATCTAATCCTAATCTAAACGCCGAGCATACATCTGGTGTGTGGCTTACCGATGTAATCATTGGCCGGATACGGGTTCTTCTCTTCGCCCTCATCTCCACCATAGTTATCCATGGTAATCTGCAGAGAGAGCGTTATGTTTATTTAACTCACGCTTGATCCTTTTTGAGCTCTTGGATTACTTTGGATTTTCTTGAGGTGTACCTTCGTAGCGGTGTTCGTCTCTCCATCAGAAGTGATGGACTTCAACTCTATCTTCTCCTTCTTCTTCTTCTTCTTCTCCTTCTTCTTCACCTCCTCCAGAGGCGGCTTCTCGTTGGCATGGCGTTTATCTGGACTGGCCAACCTGGAGAAAGAGGAAGGAAAAGAAGATGATCAGGCGTATCCCTTCTCTCTTAACCCTCGCAATGTTAGTCCCATATTAATGCGCTGAATCACATTTAAATGAACACCAAGGAATACATAAACAGTTTCATTTTCATGGCTGGTGGATGTGCCGTTATAATCACAGTCAAACAGGTCAGAGCATTCAAATGGTTGTTTTTCATTACACCTTTTTCCCCCTCTCAGATCAATACAGGCTCTAACCAAAAAGGAGACATTTAATGATTTGTGCCGCTGAGGGAGACACTATCCTCCTCAGCTGCACTAAAATCTCACATTACCATTGCTGACAAATTACAGTTGTACTAAATGGCTAAAATCACCCAATAAAACAGGTTTAGACATAAAAGCTAAGCAGACAAATGTCAGCCTCACTCTAAAACATAATAATATGTTTGCGTTCTCAATGTGAAGCTCTCTCACTCCCTACAATTTGTTTCTGGTGTTATGTCAGACCAAAACAGTTTCTATTTTTCTTCTCTTTCTTTTCCTCAGCGAACCATCTTCCTTTCTCTTTCCGCTTTATACCTGGCGAGTTTTTTCCTCTCCTTCTCCTCTTCCTCCTCTTTCTGGGCGGACGTCAGGCTCTCGGCGTCCGCCAGATTGTCGACAGCGATGGCCAAGAAGACGTTCAGTAAGATATCTGTTCAGATGGTTGAAGCTAAGGATGTTGCCGGCCTGCCAGATCCTGGGAGGCTAAGTGGATAATTAGTAATCTTTCTGCATCTGAAATACACTTAACTGCTTGAGTAGAGATACTCAATGTGGGCTTTATGAGCGATATGATGCATCCTAATTAGGGGGAAGATGTAAATCAAATCACAACCAGGCACATGGTTATGTGCTTGATAGAATGCAATCCAACAGAATCAGAAAAGCAACACGTTTCTTTTTGCTCCAGACGTTAAAATTTTCCAGTTCTTGTCATCACTCATCACCCCCTCCACCTCTCTTCAGATCCACACCAGAGGCTATTGTGCAGCTACTTTACGGAAAAGACTCGGTTGAGGCAGGATACAGTTTCCGCAGATGAAGAGGATGATGAAGTAGATGCAGACCAGCATGCCGGGGAAGGACGGCCCGCCGTACGCCATGATACCGTCGTACATCACGGAGTTCCAGTCCTCTCCCGTTAGGATCTGTGGAGAAAGAAATGCAATTACAATCTTTGTAGGGAAGAAGAAACATCCTCGTCACATGTTATATTTCACCTTACTGGCTGAATCCAGATTCAATACGTTGTCGTACTGTACATAGGAGATGAAGATTTTACGTACACAAGCTGAGAATTGAAGACCGGACACATTACTCTGTCTATATTTTACTCTGTCTATATTTAATTTAATTTTACACTGCAGTCATTGTCACCAATATTATTATATTTGCGTATTTGCATATATGTTGTGTATCGATATACACTACCGTTCAAAAGTTTGGAGTCACCCAACAAGACAATTTTGTGTTTTCCATGAAAACTCACTTTTATTTATCCAATGAATTGCAAAATGAATATAAAATATAGTCAATACATTGACAAGGTTATAAATAATGATTTTTATTTTAAATATGAATTGTGTTTTTCAGACTTCAAGCTCAAAAGGAAGGCCAGTTGAAAAGCTTCTCTGACCAGCATAACTGTTTTCAGCTGTGCTATTTTTATTATACCCCTCCGTTAGTCTTCTAAGGCGATAACACAATGTGCCATTAGAACACTGGAGATGGGCCTCTATACAACCGTGTAGATATAAAAAAAAATTTAAACTGGTGTTTCAACCTAGAATAGTAATTTACCACGTTAATAATGTATAGAGTGCATTTCTTAATAATTTAATGTTATCTTCATTCAAAAAACATGCTTTTCTTTGAAAAATAAAGACATTTCTAAGTGACCCCAAACTTTTGAACGGTAGTGTAAATACATATATATTTCATTTTATTTGTATTTTATATTTCACTTTGTGCACAGTCACTGTTTCTGTTTCTTATATTTATATTTTATTCTCGTGTGTTTAGTTTATTGGTGCTACTGTAACAACACATTTCCCCTTGGGGATTAATAAAGTATATATATATATATATTTGCAGTACCTGAAACACGGTGAGCAACGACTGGGGAAAGTTGTCAAAGGTGCTCCGTCTGGTCTCGTCGAAGTTGAACTTCCCCCCAAACAGCTGCATGCCGAGCAGGGAGAAGATGATGATGAAGAGGAAGAGCAGGAGCAGCAGGGAAGCAATGGAGCGAACAGAGTTTAGAAGGGATGCCACCAGGTTGGACAGGGAGTTCCAGTATCTGTGGGCGAGACATCCAGTTACCGTGGGAGCATGCACACAAATAGAAGTACATACAGGTGTAGAGGAAGATCAGTGGACGGGTACCCGTCACCAACACGCTGTATAGGTGTGAATGTTTCCATTGTATTTGTCTCCTGAGGCAATATTTGCTAATGTGTGTCAGTTTAGTTTAGTTTAGTTTATTATGGATCCCCATTAGTCTACACCACAGGTATCAAACACAAGGCCCGAGGGGCCAAATCCGGCCCTCCGCATCATTTGATGTGGCCCCTGACCGCTTTCCTTAAAAATTTCCCATGCTTTTATTTTGGAGGTTTCAAATAAAATGGATAGATGTTGTAATATTAGAGACATTTTCTTATCTACATTATGTCTACACTCAAATAAATAATAATGAAATGCAAAGAGAGTTATTTAACAATATGTTTGAGGAGCTTCTAAAGAGTTTCCGGCCCTTTAAGAGGGCGGCCATGATGCTGCTGTGGCCCACGGTGAAAATAGCAACCTAATCTACTATAATTTCCTTTCTAATTATTGCTGCCTTAAGTTTCCTTTTTGAAATCACATGTATTTCTTGTTAGAGTCACATATGAGTCAGTATCCATGTAGTGAGAGGTGGCTTTTAAATGTTAATGTGTGTGTGTGTAGCAGGACAAAGGGATACTCCATAATTGTCAATATTGAAAACGTCTCGACTAACCTGGTGATTTTGAAGATTCTCAGCAGGCGGACGCAGCGCAGCACCGAGATGCCGAGCGGGGACATGATCTTGGTTTCCACCAGGATGGTCTCCAGAATCCCTCCACACACGACAAAGCTGTCGAAGCGATTGAAGAGCGAGACGAAGTACGCCTGTGGAGAGTTTAGAGAGGAGAAAGGAGTTTAAAATTCTCTTGACAAACCATGAAATCATTCCCATGCAACTCATTTTTTGAAGATAATGCTCAGCCACCGACCTGCAGACCCAGACTGTACATCTTCAACAGCATCTCCCCCGTGAAGAGTGCGAGCAGCACCTTGTTGGCTATGTCTGAGGAGGAGGTGGAGGAGGAGGAGGAGGAGGAGGAGGAGGAGGAGGGAGACATGGTGAGAAAAGAGGAAACAAGGTAAGAATAAAAAGGTGTGTCCAAAAAGGTGAATTTAGCTTTTATCGGAAGGAAAAGAGTGTGTGTGTACGTGAATGTACAGGACTGTCTCAGAAAATTAGAATATTGTGATAAAGTTCTTTATTATCTGTAATGCAATTAAAAAAACAAAAATGTCATGCATTCTGGATTCATTACAAATCAACTGAAATATTGCAAGCCTTTTATTCTTTTAATATTGCTGATTATGGCTTACAGCTTAAGAAAACTCAAATATCCTATCTCTAAATATTACAATATTTCCTCAGACCAAGTTAAAAAAAAGATTTATAACAGCAAAACAAAATCAAACATTTGAAAATGTCCATTAATGCACTCGGTACTTGGTTGGGAATCCTTTTGCACGAATTACTGCATCAATGCGGTGTGGCATGGAGGCAATCAGCCTGTGGCATTGCTGAGGTGTTATGGATGCCCAGGATGCTTCAATAGCGGCCTTTAGGCGTGCGTGTGCTTCCTCACGTACCTTGTACTTCTGTTAACCAGTCAGGCTGCTGGTGATGCTCAGAGGCGATGGTCAGAGTGTTGAGGAAAACCAGGAAGATGACCAGCCAATAGAAAAACTGGGATTTGACCCCTGCCCGGCACTTCCTCCTACACAGCCTGTTCCACCTCCGAGAGTATCGACTGAGGGCGGAGAAGCAGAGATTGAGAGATGGAGAGGTGCGTGAGGAGAGGTGGGGAAAAGGAGGGACGTGGGAAGGAGAGCAGAGAGGCAGATAAAGGAGTGTTAGGCCCGAGAGAAAAAAAGGAGGAAAAAAAAGAAATGAAAAAGAGAGGGAAAAACAAACCGCAGATGAGAGAGAAGAAAAATAAAGAGTCAATTAGTCTGTCTACAAGGTAGTGATGACATCATCCCTCGGCCGGTGGTAGTCTCTTGTAGAGCTGTGAAGCAGTTAGTCATCCTCAAAGACATTTCACACCGAGAAAAAGACTGTATGATGAAAAAAAGGATTGCTTATTTTTATTAAATGATTGAAGGAACACATTTTAACTGAAATATGTCGGACTGTGATTCACACCTTACGGGGATTTCCTGCTTAAAATGCAAAATTGGTTCATTTTAGCATAAAAAAAACACGAGAACTTTAATTTGAGACAATTGACCGTGTTGTTCGGTGTTGTTCTGTACACAAGGTCTTTTGCACTTTTCCTGCCCACTATATCTTAAGAAATCAGAGTTGTTGTTTCTGATAATTGCCAGCTTCACACCTCATACTCACATCTAAGTGAAGCACTCCACTTAAAGAGTCACAGCAATGTTCACCTACACCAATGGACCGTGTGATTATGATGAGATCTATCAGGAAATCTATCAGACAAATCAGCATCTATTCACAACAACTACATGAATCCAGACCATAACTGCCCTCGTCAATCATCTGTCCTTTTCTGTTCTGGAGGTCTATTGATTCTCGCTGATGCTCCACAACAACAGACACGGTGGAGAGGAGATGTCACGGCTCAGCAGGAGGTGTTGTTCTCCGCTACCCGCACACAATCCGTGAGTTTCACCGGTTTTCTGAGTGTTTATAAGCTATTTATAAGCTTCTCCATGATGCACACACTGGATGTAACATATAATTATTTAATGTCTATATTTTTGATTTTGAAGTTAACCGTCTGTAGATTGATATTTACCATAAAGACATGAGAGTTGGATTTATCGTCTCATTTTACTCTTTGCAATAAAGTAACTGTATTTTCTCAAAGTTGAACTATTCCTTTACAGAGCAAAGCTCTCTCGTTCTGCCTGTTTCCTTTGCATGACTGTCGACAAATAAACACACACAAGCACACGCACACACACACACACACACACACACACACACACACACACACACACACACACACACACACACAGCGACCATACAAGTACCACAGCACTGGAGACATTGGAGCAGGTGAATAACAGGTGATAACATGTACTAACCTGAACTTGGATTTGGAGATCCTATTTCTGGAACACAGAAAACAGAATGGATTATAGACAAACACACACACACGCAAGCACACGTACACACACACAGACAACACACACATACATAGACGGGTACACAACATGAAAGGGGTGATTTGAGAATGACGTTTGCTTCAACACGTTACAGTGGGTCCAGAATCTTCTGCCTTCTTTAAATGCAATTGCTTAATATTACTATGTAGATATTTTCTAGTTGAGAGGCTGAGGTGAACCAAGCTAATCAAGCAGACAAGCTGACTGTCTGGTATTCGTTCTGCAGAACTGAATGAACATCAGTAATTCTCCCACTTTTCTGAGGAAAAAATCACTCCAAGAAAACAAATACGACATCCAGTCGAAAGAAAAAATGCTGCTCTGAGTCTGGATTTCCTCCATCGGTCCTGGTGTGGAAGAACAGTGTATACGTAGAGAAATGTATGATTGTTGCCCACTGTAACAGCACAAAGTTTATACATAGAGTATAGAAAACAAGGGATTATAAAAGCTATTGTCTCTGGGAGAAGAGAAGGGAAAAGAGAAGAGAAGAAAAGAGGACAAGACTGAAATTACCGCAGTGGAAATTTGACACATATATCTAATGTTGTATCGGTGTTCTGTCATTTCATGCTACTTGTCAAGAACTGCTACCTTGTGGTATTGCGCATGCGCCGAGTCGATTTTCCGAGTTTGTTTGACACGCCCATCATGTTTTGCCACCCTGTCGATGCACGTCTGATAACGGGGAGTGACATCCTCAAAATCCCGATTATTTCCCTAGTTAAAAGTACATTCAGCATGTATATTGTACAGGTAGTAATACTATGTAGTAATGACATGTAGATTAATGAGTAATAAGCAGTTGCTATTTCTTTTGTGTCAACAAATTATTGTAAACATGAGTTTGTTCACATTATCATAATAAAGCACTGGTTTATTATTAGGGTATTTAGTGTTGAAGATAAACACTTTAACAGTGAAAAATGAAACATTGAAATTTGAAAGAAAAGCATATTGTGATAGTACAATAACATCCTATCAGATAGGGTAGCATGACTCGATACACACCTATCGGTTTATGCAGCGGTAGCAAATTCTGACAAGGCAGCAAAAAATGACAGAACACCGGATCTGATCATGGGAGAACCACACGTTGGTAACATCTCAGCCAAAAGATGTTCCACGAAGCAAAAGAGATCGAGTCGCATCCCATCCTGTAACGAGCTTGAAGGAGTTGGTGTGAGCTGCTCGGGTTTGTGAGAGCCGATGACCCGCCGCCCGACTGAGGCGAGGAAGCGGCTTCCTGACTGACTCCAACAACATGAGTGACTGGCTGGAGATGGAGGCTGACAGAGCGCCCGTCTCCTCTCTCTACGCGTTCGGCTCGTGGAGATCAGCGGGCGTCGGAGTCGCTGCTACCCCCGAGGTCTGTCTCCACGGCGATGTGAAGAAGAAGAAGAAGAAGTGACAAACACTGAAAGTCTCCGGATTTATCTCCTAATAACGTGAGCGAATGCCCCGAGGCAAAAACAGGCCCACGGAGGACGGATGAGGGCTCATATTTCTTGGCGAGGTTTAGCGTTCATTTGGTCTGATTACCGTGAAAGACACTTATTTCAGTAGAACGATTGCAGTTGAAAAAATCGGAAGCTCTATTGTGGTTCATAAAAAAAGGAGATGGATGCTGTAGAGCGTGGTGGACCTAACTAAGGGGATAAGGCTCGCAGAATCAGTAACTTCTTTTGAATCACTTCTTAAAACCCATTTTTATAGAACATCTTTTAAGTGATCTAGTCTTTTTATGCAGAACGTTGGTTCCCCTAATTTAATTTGTCTGTTTTTAATTTATTTTTAATTTATTTTTCAATTTATTTATTTTTTAATTTATTTTTTAATTTGAATATATACTTTTAAATGTAATATTGGTTTCTTGCTATTCCACCTATTTTATTTTGACTATCTGTGGAGCACTTTGTAAAACAAGTTTTTAAAGGTGCTATATAAATAAAAGTATTATTATTATTATTACATGCTTTTAGGAGAATCTTCAAAAAACAATAGATGTTTATTCTGAGGCCATTTTAGAAGTTAAGAGTGAGAAAATGATTCCATCGAAATGTGTTTTGATACTTGAGGACATGATAAGAAGCATTTAGTGATACAACTTGTGTTGCTGTGGGTAATAGTACATCTTCAATGCACACAATGATTTAAGCTACTGGGAGGAGCCTTTACTGGGATCTGAAATAAGTCTCTAAAACTGAATCCTCCAGATGACCTACATAAGCAAATTAGACCAGTCAGCGGGATGATTGACACTTTCTAATATAGCACAAGAGAACCGGGACTGGCTGGCTCAGACTGCAGAGAACGAGAGCTTCTGAACATCTGCACAGATTAACGTGCCACGATTTTTATAAGCGTGTACCCAATTTAGTCATTATTTAAGCGAAAATGGAAAGCATCTGTCAGGTTTGTTATCATGTGTGATATTAAATATATTATCTTCAGGATTTAGAATGTAGATTGGAGCAAATAAAACCTTTGAAGTTGTCAACTTGGCTTCCTGGGAAAATATAATATGGATTTTTAGACATTATTCATCAATAAATCGTGAAAGTAAATTGCAGATTGACAACAGCTACAACATAAGACCTTTTTTTAAATTAATTATTCAAATGACTAATTTGCCGGCTGTTTGCCGTTATGTGTTTGAAGACTGAGGCATGGTGCATCCTTTTTTTGTCTGATGGGACAAATAAACACAAACAAGATAACAAAGACACAAGTAACAGATGTCGAGAAAAGAGTACGGATAAACAACAGGGCGCCGTCCACGTCTACCTCCTGGCTTCACCCTGTCTCTGGCCAAGAGCCTTCTGGATTCACTTGGATCTCCCCTCTAAATAACGGCGCAGTGACGTTCTCTACTCTACTCTATTGTGTGTAGTGATGCGCCGCGTTACGGAGGTGTGTTTACGCGTGTGTGCCGATTGGGCCCCGCCTGGGTCACGGCTCCTGCGTGGCCTTCTGTCCGAGAAAGAAAGCAATGCACTTGTTTGAATAATGTAAAAAATAAAAAAAATGAAAGGAGAGAGGGAGGTAGAAGGAGGAGGAGGGGGGCAAGTGAGTCAGCTGTTCGTGAGCTCCCACCGGGGAGGAGGAAAGTTTGCTAACAAACACATGAAGGGGTGGGAGAAAGAGCAGAAACAGAAGAAAGTACTTGGATTACTATTATATGAGATGCTGAGGTGAGAGAAGTTCTGGTGGTTGCATCATCCCAATGAAGGTCAAAGAGACACTTTGACCTCTTTTCTCAATTCTTCTTCCGGTGACAGTACTTTACATGTAAAGTTAAATTCTGTGACGCTTTGACGTAGGAAACCTTTTCATAATTCAACTGGACCAAGGTGAAAATACAGATACACAGATATTTCACGCCGTGTGACATATTCATATTGCA